>NDXB01015458.1:102393-149541 GCA_002631895.1 Agapornis roseicollis | reverse complement strand
TTGTTTTGTTTTTCTTTTTTTTTTTTTTTTTTTTTTTTTTTGTCAGAGGGAAGAATATCTGTAAAGGATTTAGAAAAACATGTATCCAAGGATACTCTGTGGTACATCTGCGGTCCACCTCCAATGATAGAATCCATATCCAAACTCCTGTCTGACATTGGTGTTCCTAGAAACTGTATTTTCTTTGAGAAATGGTGGTAGTGACTCCTGCTGAACAGAGAAGATGATACTGGGTTTTTTTTTTCCCTAGTGTATTTTGATAAGCTAAAATTTACAGAAATGGACTATGAATTATTTGGAAGATTCTATTTCACACAGGAAGATGTCCTCAATTATGAGAATGTTCCTTTGATTTAACCATAATACAACTGTAATGCTGCTGCTTTGGGGGAAAAGAATGATTTTATATTAAAGACATCAACTCTTCTGGTTTTTTGATGGGCTGCTTAACTTCTTACAGGTAGCAGCATATTTTCACTTTATGCACTTATTTGTTAGTCCGCTTCTTGAAAGCCATGGAGTGCCTGATTCAGCAGTTGCAGAGAATTATCTGTGCAGGTAAGGGCCAGGTCAGTTTATAACAAATAATAATTCAGGCCACAACTTCTGACTCTGCTCCAAGCTGTTGTGCTAATGACAACACACTGCCTTCCCCATGTCTGTATCCTTCATTTATATATTTTATAGAAATCAAGTTGCTGTGACTTCCCTCTTGCCACGTCTTCTTAAAAGAAAAACCCCCTGCCTTTTATGTGGTTTATTTAAGTAAGGCAACTGTGCTGACAGTAGGAGACATGTTTTCATAATCAGACTCAGACCTGAGCTAGGAGTGTTGAGTGTTAGCCCCTGATGGAGCTGGATGGGCGTTACTCATGGGAATGTGCCTCTCTTGCTGGTGCTGTGAGTGCCCAGCCAGCTCGAGCTTGTATAGGCTGTGTCCTCTAAAGCAGCTGGGCCAGGGCACTGCCATAATCCTGCTGCAGCAGTGACTTTCAGCAGTCTCCAGGACATACCTGTTCTGTTTGGAAAAAAGTCTTTGAAGAGTAGGGTAGGAGTGTACATCTGGGTGCAGTGACTGACACCGGGTCCCTTCCTGGATAAAGCTGCTTCCCCCGGCTTGTAGAATAACTCATTCTAGCAATGATGAGACTAGCAAAAAGCCATAATGAGTTTGCTAAACACTGCTGTAGACAGTTCAGGTCCTTAAGTGATGGAGATTCCCACTGTACATTTGAAGACCTCAATAAGGCACATTTAAATTATTAAGAAGCTTAAATTATTATTGAATTATTAAAAATGCTAAAGATGTAAGGCCTTCTCTTTGTTAGTGCCTCCTTTCCTTGAGTTACCTGGTTCAGACAACAGTCAAACTGGTAACGCAGCAAGTTTCTTGCTCTCAGCATCCCTCTGCTCTGCCTTCAGCAGGGGTTGGTTGCAAAGATACCGATCCCATCACCCCATTTCCAGGCTGCAGCAGTACTCTTGGTATGCAGCACTTTGTATATTTCAAGCATAGCTTCCAGTGCCTGCCTAAAACAGCCTGCAACCCAGCTCTAGTCCCACCAGAGAGTCATTTCAGCTCTGAATGCTGGGTTTAGCCTTGAGCCTTAATCTCTTTTTACCTGAGTCTCTGATAGGTTTTAAAGCTTGTACCTTCTTCCACATCCACATTCACCTCAAGCCTCAGCAGTAGCCTCACTGGGAAACTACAGCCCCTTTTTTGTCTGCAGCACAGGAATACAGCTGCAGTTGTTGCAGAAGTGCAGTGAACAACTGAAATGTCCTAGTGCTTCCTGGCGGTCAAAGAGGGTGCCATGATGAGAGAGTGCCTGCAGCCTCATCCACTGAGGTTTGTTTTTCTGTAGTGTGCAGCACTACAGGCAGCCAAAATGAGCTGTGGCTGCAGCCCCAGGGGGGATGTCTCATCACATTCCCTCTTGCACAAATGAGGAAGATTCTTTCCAAGTCCCCCTGTTGCAGGGGATGGTTCCTTGTTTGTTCACTCTGGAATGTAAATAGGGCGGCATGCTTGTCACAGGAAATAAACCCATGGTGGTTTGTGTTCTCAAAGATGGCAACTGACATGTCAGAGCTTGGTGCTTGGAGGAAGCAGGCTGGGTGTTTTTCTAGAAACATGCACTAATAGCTATTGGAAGGTCCTGGTGCCCTAGAATAAGAATCATGCACAAGGCTCCTGCATGCTTACCAGTGTAATGACAAAGAGATTCCAAGAAGCCTTTAAATGCTGTTTTTCATACGACTTTTAAATCATTACATGCATAATGAACTGGTTTACCCTTTTATTCCCATTCATGCACAGGCTTTCTTCAGCCCAAATGACATCTCGTTCACAAACCACTCCTCAGCCTTGCACCAAAATGTCCATTTAACAAAAGGCATTTCAAACCCCCTTGCTTCTGCAATCCTCCTCTTTTCCCTCTAACCTCTTTCTGTCATCCCCTGTTATACTCAGACCAGTGCTGTGGGGCAAAGACACATCTCTCTCATTGTATGGGCTCACCCGCTTGAGGAGCAGCATTGAACGCACACACAGAGAACTGAAAGATGGAGGAAGAAAACAATTCCTTACCTCCCCACCTCAAATAGCAGGAACCTCAGCTCTAAGTTCATTCTTACCTTGCACGGTAATCCTGCCAACGGGCACTGAATTCCTTCTTGCCATCAGGCTTGTAATGGGAATAAATGCCATTTTTGAGCTAGGAAGCCAGGGAAGGTGTTAGCATCCCTTTTCCTCCATAGCCTGTTTCTGTTGACACTTAAGGATATTTCAGAAGACTCATCTTTAGCCTAGGGTCTAATGGTCTTGTGGCAAAATATCTATTTCACCTTAAACTTATGTTATTGCATCTGACTCCATCATAATTAAATATCAGGAATTAACATGAAGGTGGTGAGGCCCTGCTTTGGCTGCCCCAGCCTTGGCAGTGCTCAAGGCCAGGTTGGACTTGAGAAGCGTGGAGCAACCTGGTCTAGTGGAAGGTGTCCCTGCCCATGGCAGGGGTTTGGAACTGGATGAGCTTTAAGGTCCCTTCCAAACCATCCTGCAATTCTGTAATTGAAGAGGGGGAAAGGGAAAAAACTATATGAATAAAAAAAATTAAAAAAGAAAGAAAATTCTCCTATATATGAAGATATCTCTACAAGTAATTAAATGAATATTAAATAATTATAAATATAAATATTAAATGAATAGCCCACACTGGTGGGAACAGAGAACAGTCCCTGCTCTTCAGAAGTTACTGAGGTGGATAAACATCCTCATCAGATCACTGAACCATAATGTGCCATATTAGAAACTGCTTTTTCCTCTTACATTTGTGCCATCAACTCAGAAGCAACGACACAGAAAAAGCAGACTGATACTTCTTTCTCCTTTTTTTCCCAATAAAATGAGGCATGCAACATACCTCCATCTACACATTTAAACTCAGATAGATCATGGTTATCTCATGTTACAGCCTTATTAAGACTGAATCTTTCTCTCCTTCTTGTGACACACACTTTACCAGTTCACTGCCTGCTCATTTGGTACAATGAAGTATTCCTATAGGATTTGCATTCATTAACTGGAAGCAGAGTGGCTATTCAGTCATCATTACCTCATTTTAGGAGCTTTTAGAGTGAATAACAGAAAGCAATTAAATGAAAAAGCCTTTCTCCCGGCTTCAGCATCCAGGTAAGGTCCTGATTAGAGTCAGCTGCAACACGTGGCATTACAGGGACCTCTCAGCCAGCAGAGGCTTGGCAAGGATCGCTTTTTACAGCCAGAGGCACAGCTCCACTGACAGGCTGGGAGAGACACCAAGTTGCATCTCCAGCTCCGAACTCATAGCTGCGCTGGTGCTGTTAGCCAGCGTTCCTCCTGCTTTGGAGAAGCATTTATCAGCAAGAAATTAGTATCTGCTCTTCCTATACCCCTTCAGTTTGGGAGGATGAAATGCCTCATGAATAGCTGATGGTGCTTTATTTCTGCCCCATAATTGGTTCCCTGAGGTAAAAGTACAGTGAAAAAGATGGGTCTCTTAATGCAGAGCCCTTCCTCTGCTCACCTCAGAAACTGAAGCTGAAAGAGGAGCCAAATTAGCAAAAAATACAAGTATATTGTTTTATACTTTGTTTCATTTCCATGCATATGTTAAAACTCCTTTGAGCTATTTCAATTTTGCTGTTTTCAAGTGTACAGATCCAATAACGAAAATATGCAAGATGAAGTGCCAGTCAAATTGTTTGTGCATTTCATGCCTCCTAAACTCTACAGACACTGTTTTTATGATGATGCTTCAACATTTTGGACTTCTCCCCATCGCAGTTCTGCCCCCCTGCCCCCGCCACTGTTTCAGTGCAAACCTCCTTTTCCATCCTTCATTCAACTCAGCCACTCACTCCTCCTTTGCCATCTTCATTCATCCACTGGCATTTCTTCATTGTCCAAGCTGGATTTTCTCCACTGAACTCATTTCAGCACTGTCCAGATAAACACTTGCTCTGAACACTGGCATGCATAATTCTTCCTCCTTCAAAGACGGACCTACACACCTGAATTTTGTTGGTCTAACAAATGAGGACACGTTCAGGTTAAAACACACCAGCATGACACTTGTGTGAAGTTGTTGTGCTTCTCTGTCACCAGCCGACATAACCATCGGTAACACATGATAACACAACCCATCCATTCCTACCCCAGGCCTGCCAGCAATACTCACCTCTTTCCCTTCAAGAGAGGCACGGTAAGGTTAGTTTGGATCCTTACTGGGAAATTCAGCCTAGTTTTGTGGGAAAAAATAGGCTAGGCTTAAAATGGTGGCTCTCCATGGGAAAAGAAAGGGCCTGGTTTCTCTATGTATCTTCTCTGGGGTGACAAAGCTCACTGTGGAGCCAGTGGCTCAGAGTAACTGTGGCTTCTCTGAGTGAGAAGTCAGCATGGAGCCCTGACCCCCACCAGGAGTTGAAGGTTAAGGCTGTACCACTGCAGCCACACACAGTCTCACCACTGTTGGTGTATTTTCCCACATTGGTCACGTTTCCAGACACAGGAGTTAGGCCCTGGGCCAGCCCTTTCTCTTCTCCATTCTTACTGTAGATAAGGGCATGACTGCTTGCCTTCACTTCACCACTCTGGTGGTCTTGATTTTTCAAGTCCCCAGTGGCAGAGGCAGCTGCGATAAGATGCACAGAGCAGCAACAGAGCCATGATTCACAAGTCAGAACTGACTATGTAACTAAAACCAAACCATTTCTCCTTTTTAAACTGAACCCCCATGAAAGTTCAAATCTCCCCAGCCTTAAGCCACTCCGGCATTTATGGGAACAAAGGTTTAAACTGAGCTTTCATTTAAACAAGTGCAACTTTCCTAGAGACCCTGACATGTTCTGTCAGACGGAAAACCAAATAGCCAGTTCTCTAGCGCTAGTAACTACTGCTATGTGGTTATAAGGAGATTCCCTTCACCACCACTTAAACATGCCCAGTTCCTCTTGGGGACAAATTACTGGCAGTTGCGCAAGTACAAGTAAGAAATCTCTTCATGACCTTTATTTCTCTTCAGTTTTGTAAGCAGTCACACAAGGTCAATCTGCAATCCAAGAAACACTTTCTATTCCAAATACTTTGGAGAGTTTGCTCTACTGCAACACTTTCTACCAGTAAAATGTTGATTAAATGTAGTGGATTTTAAAACAATAGTAATACAAAGCAAGTCTTTGAAATAGAAACCACCAGTAGAAGGATCTTACACTAATAAAATCTGCAAACAAGTACTTAAAACTGTACAGAGCAGAGACCTTGTATCTAAGTAGAACAACTGAAACAACCTATTTTTGAGGCTACTGGAACTCCAGTCTAATCTCAAAAGCAGAATGAAAAGAATTGAAAAAATACCACTAGAAACTGAAGTTAGTTCCAGTCCTGTGGTTAAACCACTGAATTAAAAATAGAAAAACTCTCCCATCAATGAAAAACCCCACCACCACTGTGCTTTGCGTATGTGAAACTGACCTGATCAGATGAATGTTCAAAGTGGTGTGATTTTTCCCTTCTCTGCAATGTTCTGCCAACTGTATCGTTTTGAGGTGTGGAAGATGCTTTTGAGCCACTCGAGGTGCACACTTGATACAGAACACAGTTCTTTGCACATACAGCATTTTGATTTGAAGACCGAGAGAAGTTATTATAGGCATAAATCAGGCAAGGGGAAAAAAAAGCAGCAAAATGCTTACTGAGCTCTTGCTTTAGAAACAACAAAAGCAGGGGAATTCAGAATGTATTTCTCATTTTATTACCAAATTACTTGACCACTTCTAAACTGGGATGAAGGCAAATAAGAGAAACCACTATTTCCTACATTTTTAGGAATACTGAAGTTCTTGGAGAACATTGGCACAAAAACTATATTGCACATGTACATTCACTTGTAAATATTTTAATGTAGCTCCAAACATAAAAATGTTGGTAATTTTACAGAATTCTGGTAGGTATCAGTCCAAAAATATGGTTACTTGTATAAAACCCCCTTTATTAAGGTATGTTAAGGTCATTTAGTGACATTTGTTGGACACTGACCCATGTGTACAATTTCAGTTCCCATAACAGTGAGGAAGTGATGCATTACCACCTGGAAGGGGCAGGAGGTAACATCTCATTCCAATTTCAGCAATGATAGCTACTGAAAGCAGCACATTTTACCTGCTTTTTTGTTTCCTGTTTTTCTATCTTCTGAAGCCCCCACGCTATTGATGAACTGGCAAAGAGAACAGAAACATGAGCAGATAGCAAACTGCATTTTATATTGGAATTGTCTGCCTCACACAAAGGTACCCTGGGGTTTGTTTTCCCAGAGTGCCTAAAATAGGTACATGGTTTGCTCATTGCTTAAAGATCTGCAGGAGTTAATAAAACTCAGAATAGTAAAACTCATCAGTAAGTATGCTATTTGAGATAAATATAGATAACAGCCATCTTATCTATGCTTTCCCATTTCAGCCTGTTTAAGTCCAAATACCATTTCCATGACACAACAAGCTTAATGACAAAATAACATATGGCACAATAACTTCTCCAGCAAAGATACGTGGACAAGAAAGTATTACAGAGTAAGATCTGAGTGGAACGTTTGCCCTGACCTTGATGCAAACCTATTTTGCTAAGGTCACTCACAGAAAAACCCAAGTATGTTTTCTGACCTTGCTTTTTAATTTCAAGTGTAGCTCTAGGAGATGGTGTAGGGCATTTCCCACTCTGTACAGCAGATGGAATCTTGCAATTAATTTCTGTGGGTTAGGAAGCCCAGGCCCTGGAGTTACTTAAAACATCAAGATATTGGTGTGCTAAAGAGCAAAGGAAGTACAATGCCAAAGAAATGCTGAATTGAGCAATGACATGAGCAATGGTGATAAGCAAAATCTGTTCTTTTCTCTTGGCAAAGTATCAGCAACTCACAGGATTCTCCAAGTGCGGGTCTTATTCACAGGAGCTGTATACATCCCCGCCGCTGCAGACGTCTGACACTGGAGCACAGTGTCCCTGCTCTGTGACCTGCTCCACACAGCAGCCAGCTGTGCTCTGGCTGACGCAGACCTGGGCATCACTGTCACCAGTATCACAACTGGGAGGACATGTTTCTTCTGACGCCACGTTGTGATGGGTACCTCTGTTGTTGGTCCCAGCTACTGCATCGCCCAAGTCTATGACATCATCCAGCTGCTCTTCTGCATCAGGGTTGTCCGCTGTTGAGATTTGTGCTTCTAAGTTTCTTGTGTTCTCTGTGACTTCAAACTCCTGCCTCTCTGCTCCTTTTTGCTTCTCCCTAGTACTCAGTTTAGCCTTTGCAGAATTTTTCATTTGTTTGTTGTGCACGTCTTCTTTGGAGAACCTCCAGTGAAACTACAGGTAAGAAACACAAATGTTAAGAGACCATTATAGAGACAGACACGGACATATGATTGCATTACTAAATAGGTCAGCTTAAGATCATTTGAGCCTACACAGATACATCTATTACACAGAGAAATGAGACTGTGGTGCATTCTGCTTCTGCTCTTTCACAGGCCTAGTGAGTACCACTCCACATGCAATGTCACCACTGAGGCCTACAGAGGAAGCAATCCCATGATGTTATTCCAATGTTTTTCACCAGGTTAGCAGCAGAACTAACACCATACCCAAGACTATACCCAAACACTAAAATATTCTGCGCCACTTGTAGGAAATTTTTTGGATAAGAAAGCATGAGGCTGCCTCCTGTAGCACTTGCCACAAGACTTATCACAGCTGCCCCTTCAGAAGAACTGTTTTAACTATTAAATAGGGGAACTAGCGGTACCTTGAAATACTGACTTGACAGGTATAACATATACAAGGCTAACATGCCACTGATAGATCTGTTTCATTTGTCAACAAATAGATGGTTCTTCCTAGGGAAAGCCAGATCATGTTCTAGCCACCTCTGTGCCAGCCTGCACAAGTTTGCTAAGTAAGTACACGTGAATGTGCACAACCATTGTGTCAGCAGTGTCCAAGCTGGTGGGAACTCAGGACTAGGTTAGGAGGTGATGTTTGGGTGGCATAAATACTCTCATTAAGACATTCAGCAAATTTGGCTGTGGTCCAAATGCTGTTTCCTCCAGTGCAGCCATGTCTGTGCTGAAGTCAGTCCAAAGAAGGACTCATGTTCATAAATTTTTGATCTAGCTATTTATTCCTTAATCAAAAAGCCATCCAAAACCTATGAAGTTAGATTATGAAGCTGGAGCAATGCTCTTTCCTTCTGCTAGCCAGAACTTAACGTATAAAGAAAAGGGGGAAAAAAAGTAGAAACTTGCTTTCAGCAGATTCTTCTTGGTTTTACTTAGAGGGAACAATCTTTCACTTAAATATCATCACAACTTAGAGAAAGAGGAAAGGTAGTATCTCAGTTCTAGAGCTCAACTGTTTCAAAGACACCACAGTGTTTTCCTCTTTGACTTCCAGAAGTGCTGGGCACCCACAACTCCCCTTTAACTCAAAGCTCTCTTCACCGGAAGGTAAGGTCAGGGCCCTAAATGTATAAAGATCAAACTGTAGGAGACTATGTGCATGTGCAAATGTATGTATACTTAGGTATTTATATTGTATTTCACAAACATGAAAACATAAGCATCAGTTTTGTTCAAAGTGAATGAACATGATTATCTTATTACTGACTGGATATCACTCTATTACAAGTACTTCTGTCTTACTAAAGAGAAAAATAAGTTGTACCACTCCTTGCACGTTTCCTTTTCTGTTCCTCTGGCTAAACTGAACAGCAGGTGGTTGGTGCGCATAGAAAGGATGGCTCAGTTTCCAAGACTACAATGTCCTTTTAATTTTATCAGACAATTTCCCCTTCCAAGGGGTTATCTGTAAACATTTCAGACATGCCATGTCCCAAGTTAAAAAAACCCATGAGAGTCTGTGACACTGTATGTGCAAAATATTCAGCAACTTAACCAAATGCTAGGTTTGGCATCTTTGATGTGACTGGCAACAACCATGTACAGATGTAGAACCAGTCTTACATTTCTTTATATAACTGTAATCCACATATCCCATTTTGTCTTGACCTTCAGTATGAAAATGTGCTGTAGTGATTCTGTCCTCAAATATGTCTGTATATTTAATACTGCCAATGACTAAATCCTTTGTTTTGTCAACCAGACATTGTTAAATAAGTTTTTATATCCCCAAATGAAAAAATTTAAACAAAGCTTTGAGTCATCTGGATGGTATGTATTTGTTATTGTAACACAAGAAATCAGTGTCAGACTGATTTCTGTATTTGAAGATGTACAATTACTTACAGGCTCCCACCCCTTCCACTAAAATCACACTGTGAGTGGCTTGACCAAATACAGGCATTACAACTCTCATCCCAAGACCCCTTTAATCACATGAAAACAAAGAGAAAACCAAGTAAGATGGACTTTGTAACATGTTCACAGATTACTCCAGGCTCTAGCTCTGCTAATGAGAAAGGGTAAATCCTAAATCAGTGTCACACTCCCAGCAGTTCTCCCCTACTTCAGCCAGTTCAAACACCCTCCTGATCTCCACCGTCTTTAAAAAATTACTTTCAAAGAACCAAGCTCCAAAACAGTGAAGGCTTTATAGATGAAACCTGTCATTATCTGAAATGCTGGATAAAATGT
Organism: Agapornis roseicollis; assembly: GCA_002631895.1. Taxonomy (NCBI): domain Eukaryota; kingdom Metazoa; phylum Chordata; class Aves; order Psittaciformes; family Psittacidae; genus Agapornis; species Agapornis roseicollis. The sequence continues at coordinate 139,356 of NDXB01015458.1, read as the reverse complement.
TCCTAGTGCTCAGCTCTGCTTAGCATTCCTCATCAGCTTCTGCAGGCCTTGAGCTCACTTTTCTTCCCAGTGGCACTGGACTAACCATTACTTGCCAAAGCATATAGAACTAGGGTAACAATAAGGCTGTATCCATTAGCACCTTTTTATCATGTGGTTCCAGATGTCTCTTCCATATTTCACCTGGCTTTCCTGACCCTCTGCATACTGAAAGGGCAAGGAAAACTCAAGCATGGTAGGAAGGTCAGCACTTCCCGTGTCCAGTCCTTCTACCTCCCTCTCAGCAGTAATAGCGTGAGAGGTTTGGGCAGGGGTTCAAAGAATCACAGAATAGTTAGGGTTGGAAAGGACCCCAAGATCATCAAGTTCCAACCCCCCTGCCATAAGCAGGGACACCTCACACTAAACCGTGCCACACAAGGCTTTGTCCAACCTGGCCTTGAACACTGCCAGGGATGGAGCACTCACAACTTCCCTGGGCAACCCATTCCAGTGCCTCACCATCCTCACAGTAAAGAATTTCTTCCTTGGATCCAATCTAAACCTCTCCTGTTTAAGTTTGAACCCATTACCCCTTGTCCTGTCACTACAGTCCCTAATGAAGAGTCCCTCTCCACCATCCCTATAGGCCCCCTTCAGATACTGGAAGGTTGCTATGAGGTCTCCACACAGCCTTCTTTTCTCCAGGCTGAACAGCCCCAACTTTCTCAGCCTGCCTTCATACGGGAGGTGCTCCAGTCCCCTGATCATCCTCATGGCCCTCGTGGCCCCCAACAGTTCCATGTTCTTTTTATGTTGAGGACACCAGAACTGCACACAATACTCCAAGTGAGGGCTCACGAGAGCAGAGTAGAAGGGCAGGATCACTTCCTTGGACCTGTTGGTCACGCTCCTTTTGATGCAGCCCAGGATACGGTTGCTTTCTGGGCTGCAAGTGCACACTGAAGCCGACTCATGTTCTTTTTCTCATCAACCAACACCCCCAAGTCCTCCTCCGGAGGAGAAGTCCATCTCTTCTCTGCTCAGCCTGTAGCTGTGCCTGGGATTGCTCCCACCCAGGTGTAGGACCTTACACTTGTCACGGTTAAACTTCATGAGGTTGGCATCAGCCCACCTCACAAGCGTGTCAAGGTCCCTCTGGATGGCATTCCTTCCCTCCAGCGGAACCAACCAAACCACACAGCTTGGTGTCACTGGCAAACTTGCTGAGGGCGCACTCAATCCCACTGTCCATGTCAGCGACAAAGATGTTGAACAGGACCGGTCCCAACACCGATCCCTGAGGGACACCACTCATCACTGGCTTCCAGCCGGACACTGGGCCATTGACCACAACTCTTTGCGTGCAGCCATCCAACCAGTTCTTTATCCACCGAGTGCTCCACCTATCAAATTGATGTCTCTCCAATTTAGAGACAAGGATGTCGTGTGGGACAGTGTCGAACGCTCTGCACAAGTCCAGGTAGATGACATCAACTGCTCTACCCCTGTCCATCAGTTCCGTAGACCCATCGTAGAAGGCCACCAAATTGCTCTGTCAGGATTTCCCCCTAGTGAAGCCATGCTGGCTGTCACCAAGCACCTTGTTGTTTTTCATGTGCCTTAGCATGCCTTCCAGGAGAATCTGCTCCAAGATTTTGCCAGGCACAGAGGTGGGACTGACTGGTCTGTAATTCCCTGGGTCATCCATTTTCCCCTTCTTGAAAATGGGGGTTCTATTTCCCCTTTTCCAGTCTTCAGGAACTTCACCTGATTGCCATGATCTCTCTAATATGATGGACAGTGGCTTAGCAACTTCATTCGCCAGCTCCTTCAGGACCTGTGGGTGGATTTCATCAGGTCCCATGGACTTGTGCATGTTCAGGTTCTTAAGATGGTCTTGAACCAGATCCTCTCCTACAGTGGGCCCAAGGTCTTCATTCTCACTGTCCCTGCGTCTGCTTCCCAAGACTTGGGTGGTGTGGTCAGAGCCTTTGCCAGTGAAGACTGAGGTAAAGAAGTCACTCAGAACCTCAGCCTTCTCCAAATCCAGGGTAGCCAGTTCACCCGATAGCTTCTGGAGGGGGCCTACGTTGTCCCTGGTCTGTCTTTTATTTGCAATATACCTGTAGAATCCCTTCCTGTTATCCTTAACATCCCTAGCCAAGTTTAATTCTAACTGGGCCTTAGGCTTCCTAACCTGGTCCCTAGTTTCCAGGACAACACCCCTGTATTTTTCCCAGGCCACTGTCCTTGCTTCCACCTTTTATAAGCCTCTTTTTTCCTTCGAAGTTTTCTCAGCAGCTCCTTATCCATCCAAGGAGGTCTCCTGGCCCTCCTCCTGCACTTACTTCTAGTTAAAACGCAGCACTCCTGAGCCTGTAGCAAGTGATCCTTGAATATCAACCAACAGTCCTGGGTCCCCTGCCCTCTAGGGCTCTATCCCATGGAACCTTACTAAGCAGGTTCCTGAAGAGGCCAAAGTCTGCTCTCTTGAAGTCCAGGGCAGGGTTCCCACAGATACACATTAAAAGTGGAAATGGGAATACATGTGTGTATCCACATACATACACTGTTAGCTGTCAGCTATGCTCTTGGATAATTTAGTTGGATTCAGGTTTTTTTTTCTTTTTGAATAGAATTCATTAACATTAACACAATACACAGAAACACCAGGCAAGATCAGGCCTACATTGTGCTAGGCTCTACCAAAACACATAGCAAGAAAGAAAGAGCAGTTTAAATAGAAAAGGCAGGCAGTGGGTGAGAGAAAATAGTATTGGCTTCACCTTGCAGGCAGTGAACATGAGCAGAGAATTTTAGGTCACATGGAGGTTTATGGCCAGTTTATGTGAAGAGAAATCTATGTCTCTTTTGCTGCCATGCATTCAGCACAGAATGAAATATAAGAGCTTTCACAGCAGTTGAGCATTTTTTGTTTCTTTCATATGAACAGTTTGATTCCTTATGTCTTACTGCTGTATCAATGTTGAACAGGCCATTTTTACTTCCATAGGAAATAAATTACAATATTAAAGTACCATCAAGTAAAAGACAAAGAAACCAGAAACTGAAGGTTGTTTACCTTAGATTCTTTCTTCTTTGCTTTCTGGGGCAAGGAAGGTCTCTGAAGAAATACAATTTGCTTTGTAGATAAATTTCCCTCCCTGAAAAGAAACAAATGCACACTCCTGAGAAGGAATTAAATTCACATCCAGCATCATTCAAAGTGAAAATTCATCTCAGTCATTTATTTCTGCAGGTCAAAGAAGAATAAAATGAAGAATGACCTAAACACTGCCTGTCCCCAGTGTCTTCGAGCAGTCTGGTATTTTGGGGCGAAAAAAAGAGCAACTGTTCAGCCTGATACAGCCTGTCAGCCTGTGACATACTTTTGCTGAATGTTTTAGCATTAGTGTGTAAGCACAGAATAAACTGTTTGGAATGAAAAGCAAGAAACCCAAGTGCTCCAGTGCCAGTGTCTCAGGGACACTGGAGTGCTCCCTCCTTCACAGGGCACTAATCTGGAATGGGGCTGGGTGCTCCCTAGAGGTCTGCAGCATGGCAGGAGGCACAACCAAATGCCACCAGTGGTTAGCCTGGGCAGGTGCCCTTCTGCACTGCCAACCTGACCTCTGTTACTGATGTTATAATAAATGAGATTCAGAAAGCTAGAAAAGAAAGAAAACCAGATATACCTTTAAGAGACAGGGCTTCTGAACCATAACTGTGATTTTCTTTTCATTTCTATATTTAAATATATATGAAAAATTTAAATACTGTTTTTCCCCGAGCACAGATGGCCTTTACTTTTTAGGGGTTTATGCGTAGGAGTAGTCTCCATCTAGATCTTCTCAAGTGCTGGGCATATTTTTACTCTTTTAAGATTAGAAAAAATCATAACTGATTATATTGGTGTACATATATATATAAATATATTTCTAACCAGTGAAAGCTCAGAAAGCACCATCTTCATGATTAACAACTGGGATAATTGTTTTTCACCACAGTTATTAGGAGTATTTTTAAATTACTTGCATTTATATTTAAAACCCCAGAATATTAATAATAGAGAAGGAGACAGCACAATGATTATGTATGCAAACAAGGCTACTAGAGTAATGAAACACCAGTCTCAAATTGCCCTGCTCAGCTAGACTGTGTGTATCAGCAGCATTAGATAGACATCGATCACAAGTAAAATTACTTTTCTTCAGGTAGGCAATATCTCACTCCAAATGTTACCATGTTTTGTCTTTGCTCTAAGAGGAGTTACTGGGAGATCCAGAGCACAAATTTACAGTCAAGGAGTTTACAGACAGACAATACCCAGAAAACTTGTGCAGAAACTGCACTACCACCTTGTGTTCTGACCACCCTGGACATGTGTTTCCTGCCACATGTGTCTTGTGAGGCTCAGAAAACCCATAGAAGAGCTACAGCAGAGTCTGCACAGGCAGGTACCGTGCACATGCAGGGAAACCACACTGACTGCACAAACTGCAGTGCTCCCACAGCAACCGCCCTGGCTGAAAGGCAGTGCCCACCCCTCCCTACCTGTTTGTCTTCACAATGGGAGTAGGAAGCACACATGTCAGCTGCCAGCCGTACATGGCAAGCGAATTCAGCAGCGGAACGTAATCTGTCTGCACTTCAACTCCCTAGGAAAGAAAAATCAACAGTTAGCATCATCACTTGAAGTGTGACATTCAGTTTGACATGGAAAAAAAAAACCTTAAGAAAAAACGTGTGTGTTTTCTGGGAGGGAGAAAGGGTTTCTACAGTGAAGTGAGTCATTTTGTATGTTCAGCTTGGCAGGAAGGAAAACTATCAAAACCATGAGACACGGGATCATTTGTCCATACATCCCAACTGTTAAATAAGTTTGTTTGAAACAGTAAACATCTGTGATTTTGTTTTCACATTGCCTGAGTCATCCATCTAGCTTCAGATGACTCCAGCTCTGAATAGGACAAATTCCTTGTATGTTATCAATTATCTCCTCCTAGGCAAAAAGACATTCAAGTAGTTAAAAAATGACAACACCACTTTGCTTAGGTTCTGTTCTTGTCTAGGCTACAGTAAATCCTAAAGATCTGTACCGGAATCAGTCAGGTTACTCTGCCATGATGGGTCAAAAGTAAAATAGCCAGCAACAACAAAAATAAAACCTAAGTATAGGTCTATTGCTTTTATCACCCACAAAGACGCTTTGCTTCCTTGTTATTTTGAATCAGGAAATCTGTGGGCGAGACCAAAAGCATTGCCTTTTAGTACAAAGGCTGGCTCCAGCCGCAATCAACCCAGCCGAGCCTTGCTAATTCTCCTTCTGCTGAATGGCAGGCCCTGTAATTCACACAGAGAGAAGCACTGGTGCTTTCAACAAAGACTGCTCCAGTGAGATGTCTACTTGACGTCCAGTAATTTAACAAATAGATGCTAGAACACGTTTACTAGTTTTTAATTTTAATAAACACAAATCAGGGAGATGGTAATTGCCAGACTCTACAGATATAACTATATTCCATTGGAATAACAATTCTATTTGCCAAAAAAGCTCAGGCACTTCACACTGTTTCATGTGCATGCAAGGAGTTTCAACTGCCAATTCTCAATACTGGGTAAGGCACAATAGTTCTGAAGCTCAAAAAAAAAAATCCATTTATTCTGCAGTAATAAAATAGCCATTTGATCAGAACTAATCCAAATCCTTCTGTAGTTATTTTAAGGTATTTCAGTGAATTCCAATCTCAGCTATTCCTTTCTTCTAACAAATATAATTTAGGTCATTTGGTATCTTTATAACTGAGTGACTGTTTGACTATACCTATTAAAAAAATGATCATGACTACAAGTGCAAATAGCTGAAGAACCTGTATCTCTCCTGCTTATAAAGGCAAACATTTAAAAACTCTACTCCAGATAGTGCAAGCACCTCTAATTTCTGTACAGAGGCTTTCAGAGACTGACAGAGATACTGCTGCTGTGCAACATCACCATGTACAGACTAGAACTGCTCACTCTAGGAGAGGGAAGAGATGCCCTGCAAGAGAGGAGCAATACACCCATGGTCTCTGAAGCTATTGGGGCTTACACTACAGCTGTGATCATAGTAGATATAGCATCAATTCAAACTTCCATTTCTCCCCATAAGATACATATTTTCCCCTCTTTCTGGTTTTTAAAATAGATCATCCAAAGGTAATGCAAAAATTCTGACATATCTAGATGCCTTTAAGAGCTAATATCTCAAGAAAACACATTAACAACACAGAGTCATAAGTCTGGTCAACAACACCTTCCAAAAACAAAGATGAAAATATGCAACATAAGCATTAAGAATAAGGTCAGAGCAACCACCATTGCAAGCCTGCCATGAGGTGCTTGGAAGAATGCATAAAAGGACCTTACCAAAACATTCCTCCATCAAACAGTGTTTGAAGGAAAAAACAGAAGGAGCTCACTCATTTAGGGGGTGGAAAACTAGCAGGTCAGGAAAGACTGGCACAGCAAACCTTGTTTGTGCCCCAAGCAACATCCTATGTGGCAAAGAGGATTTCTATTTTGAATTCATTGCGTAAGGTTGGTGATTAGCATGGAGAACCTTCTCCTTGCATCAGGATGTGCAACAAACATGACAAATCAGAGGGAGATTAGGGCAATGAGGAAGGACATCAATACCACGCAGAGCTCATTTGGCTGCTGCAGAAGCCAAACTGTTTCATCAGGGACATGCCATCCCTCTTGACACAGTCCCACTGTCCCTGCAGGCTCTGAGCAGCAAGACAAGACTGGCTTTGGACCTGTCTGACTTGTCAGGGTTAAGCATCATCTGCAGCAGATGATGTTGTATTTCACAATCCCAATAATGCAGAAAGGAAAAGAGCAGGTAAGCACATTCAGAAGTGTAAGGTTTTCAGAAAATAAATCCAAGATTAAAGTCAGGCTTATAGATTTTTCTTTTTTTTTTTTAAATCTGGAAATGCAAAAATCTCTGGGGAATGAGTGCTGTACAACTGCTACAAAAAAGGTAACTTGATTTTCCTGTGTGCTGGTACCCAACAATCTGCATGCTCAGCCGCTTAGCGGAAAGGAAATGTAATGAATGCAGAGGTGCACCCCTTCTCTGAGTGCCACATGCTCCTTAACAAGCTCTCTCTGACTCCGCAGGACGCTGCGCTGGAGTTAGACACTGCACCTTTTCCCCAGGTCCCTGAGGAATAAGCTACTTCTCATAATTGGCTGCATTTGAAGATGACAGACAAGAGAAAGGTGTCACTCCTGAATAAACAGGTGTAATTCATACAAGCTTCAAGCTCCTTACTTGCAAATACAGATAACTGAAGCTCTCTTTAAGACAAGAAATGACTTCTCTCTCCCCCTCCTAAATCATCAGCTGTAATCCTATCCCACGATTGGAATTTGTGTGCCAGCAGGAGTCACGGTCACACACACCTTTAATTGGTGTCATATTAAATGCTTTCCAACGCAAAAATGCTTTTATCTAAACAAAAAATGCACTGGGGGACAGGTAGAGAGGAAAAGAGTCCTGCTGAATTTATATTTAATACAATAATTAAAACTATTCTATGGAAATAAAATGTCAAACATAGAATTCTGTAAGATGAAATTGCAATGCTCTTTCTAGGTAGCAAATATTGGATTTGAACACTAGAAGTAGATTTGAACACAGAAGTAGAAAGTACACTCTACTGAAAAAGAAGTGTTCAAATAATGCATCTCAAACTGGGAGACATTTCATTGAGTGAAAGGGTGGAAAATTTTAATTAACTTGCTTCCACTCTCCTGTGGATGATAAGTAATCTCTGATCACACCCTGAGTGTCAAGAAGCCAGAGCATATTGAGCTAGGTTTTTCCCTTGACTTGCATCAGATGAAAAGAATTCATTTTATTTATACTTGTACTGTTTGTTTTCAGCAATCTCCCCTTTCACAGTTGCTTCTGCTCATTAGAAAAAAAAGAAGAACAAAGGAAAAGATTAAAAAATGCTAACAATAATATCTAGGGCAAGCCACACAAACAACTGCATTAACCATTTTTCTTTCCTTTCCCCCCCACTACTGCAGCAATTTTAACCACAGCAAGATTAGAAACAAAACAACTACTAAGCTCTTGCGAGACAGAAGTTCTTCAGAAATCATTCTTCCCCAGGTTGAGTGAATGTGATTTAGTTACAAGGCAGCTGTGGATTTTCACTATTTAATATTTTTTCCAGCATGGATTAAAGAGGGGAAGATTGAAAATCCCATTAAAAAAATCTTAATAAAACCTTTATCAGCAAATCCTAACAGACTGTGTACTAAGATCTACAGACAGATGGTAAAGAGGATGGGAAGCAAAAAACATGAGTCGCTTTGGAAGTGTAACCTACTGTTGGGGAAAACAGACAGTGCGTTCAACCCCAGCTCTTAGAAATAACAGAGGGGAGAGCCCACGAGGGAGACAACGTTCACCCCAGCCAGGGCTGCTCACCAGTCCCCAGCACTGCTGAAGTCAGTGCTTTCTCTCCTAGGGCACTGAAGGGAGGAAGAGAAAGTGGTGAAGGCAGGACTTGCACCTTAGTGGAAAAGAAGGAAAAGAAAATGAGAGAAATGGAATATATGGGCTGTGCAAGAATGACCTGGTAAAAGCATGCTGCAAATGTTTTATGTTTGCAGTAACACGGCTGACAAATGGCCTAAATCTGAGCTTTAAATCTGTGAATTATTTGCCTTTTTCCTTTCAGACTTCTACCAAAAGGTAATTTCTGCTAACAATATAATATTATTGACCTATTAAAAATTTTCACTGAAAGCAAAAGAGAAGTTTCACAAGTGTTTCAGCAATAAAAGTTGGACTGAGCTCCTCTAGTATTGAGCTGCTTCTAAATTTCCACGTGTAATACATGACAGCACCTTGACAGCAGACATTTGCTACCCATCTATCAGCTGTATAGCAGAGGAGTGTGGGATGCAGAAACCACCAGCGGCTTTTGGCAGCAGATAGGTCACTGACCAACACAGTCCAGTTGCAAATTGGGACCCTGGTGGGAAGTTTATAGAAAAAAAAGGGAAAAAATAAGTCCACAGACAGGCTTTTTGCACATTATTCTGGGCATATGTAATGCAGAGTTATTTATGATTAGTTAATATATGTGAATTCATGCACTGTGAAATATTTTTGAGAATATAAAGCTGTAACACTATATGGGATAGCATCCTGTTAAGACAGCTTTTCTGTGATTCAGATGTATCCAGTCACAATTTCCATATACACACAGGCTGCTGAGCACCATTCACATCTGTTTCCATGTCTAGGATAAAGCAAAAACCGACCAAAAGCACTCCTGTGTCCACAAAGACCACTTCTCTCAATGGCTTCTGCAGATGCAAATCTGACTTGCTAGTGTATGTATAAACTCACAACAAGGTTTGAGTGCTCCTGATACTGCCTGTACCTGTAACACAGGAACATATGCATAGCAACACAACTTTGCATCTACAGATGCACAGGATAGGTAGCAAAAGCTTCACAAAGTGAATATTTTGACATAGAGGGTTCTTCACAAAGGAAGCACAGAAGCATCTTATGAAATGAGTTAAACTTACCATTGCATAGGTAACATACATGTGATAGGTAGGACAATTCCAAATAACTGGCCACAAAGCACAAGAATTAAATGTGAGCTACCAATCCATCAGTACATTTTCTTAAATAACTGGCACTTTTAGTTTCACAATTCCTATGACACTTGTGCACACTGTACCTTAAGGTGTGTGCTGATGCTGTTTCTCCATCAACTGTTTTGGGGGAAAAAACAAGACAGAAAAATGTTACCTGTGAACTTGCATACTCTAGGGTGCCTTAGTACACACAGCTTAACCACAGAATCATAGAATGGTTAAGGCTGGAAAGGACCTTAAGACCATCTAGCTCCAACCCCCCTGCCATGGGCAGGGACACCTCGCACTAGACCATGTCACCTGAGGCTCTGTCCAACCTGGCCTTGAACATTGACAGGGATGGAGCATTTACCACTTCTCTGGGCAACCTGCTCCAGCGCTTCACCACCCTCACAGTAAAGAACTTCTTCCTTATATCTAACCTGAACTTCATCTCCATACAGCTTCCCCATTATTTCCTTCCTTTATAATTTTTTTCTCAAACAAACTTTGGCTGTTGCACAAAGGCTATGTGCCTCACTCCATTATAGAGCTAATAATCTATTTCCATGAAAGAAACACAGCTGAAGCACAGACCCTCTCTACTGCTGTTGCTCCAGGCACCAGCAGCAAACCTTGGCACTGCCCTTCACATATATGCAGGCTGTGTATATGACTGATAGGGTCCCAGCACCTGGCTCCTGTGCCCCTCAAAATGCTGAGGCCCCTCTCAAACCTACCTGGCAACAGGGTCAAAGAAGTGCATTAGGCAGGGCACTGCTGCCTGGCTAAAGGTGACCTGCTGTGTGGTTTTTTATAAAGCATAAAAGAGGACTCTAATGCTTTTTCTCAGCTTGTTTTAAAATGGAAAACTGAGATCTGGTATGCTCGCTTATTCCGGAAAGATTTTATGTGTGAGCAGAGAACTGATTCTTATCTCTGCTCTTGTCAGAAACCTAAGCAAACCATGACAGATAGGATGAGATTTCTTTATTCATACAGTTAAAAATCCTGTGCTTCTTTGCCTGCTTACTTCAAATGCCCTTTGTTCACTTTGAAGAAGCATTCACCTTGCTAGATGTTCAATACTGCCACTGTCACAGGAAAGGCTCAGGGAAGTTTCAAGTTCATATTGCTAAATTTTATTACTAAATTTATCAACAAAACCAAAGAAAGATTAGCCTGTGGATTTTAATCCTGTCTAGAGCACATGTCTACTAAGTTCAGTAGACAAATACATATGTATCTATGCTGCTTTCATTTCTTACATGAAAAGAATGAAACAAGAATTATGAAAACCTTTTGAAAAGAACAGGCTCCTGAAGGGTTTTGTTCACAAGCTTTTCTTAAAAAGCAACAAGGGGCATAATGGTGAAATGCTCTGCCCAGGCAACACAGACGTTCTCTGGATGGTAAAAAAGGTCACACACACAACTGCTTTTCATGCCCATCACCCTCAGTTCCTTTGCTGACCTGGTCATGCCTTTCTCCCATGGCCAGAGACTGCAGAACATAGCTTAGCTGCCATATGACCTAAATCAGATTTACAGACAAATCAAATCCTCATTTCCAGAGAATTTGTTCCAAGGCTTACATTAAGGCAACTTGCAGCCTAGGCTCAGCAGAGATAATTTTTAAGTCTTAGATACATCCCACTTTAAAAGGTTTACTATGTCTACAGCAGACTCTGACCTCATTCAGTTCTGCCAGTGCAATGGCAACATTGTGATGTATTTGAGATTTTAATTCATGTTAGCACACTAAAGGTATGGTATGGTATAGCAGAAAATAAAAAAGTAATGAATCACCAGCTGAAGATTTTCAATGAGAAAATACCTGGAAGTTAAAGCCAATAATTTCAAAATTAACAAGGATTCAGAAGCAGGTCAATGCATATATCTAAAATAAATGTTATAGCACTCAATTTGAAAGACAGTATTAGCTCTTTTGTCTTGGGTAATGGGGAAGGAGAAGGTGACAGATTAGAGTTGGGAAGAGGGAAATCATGCAGGCTCTGATTAATCAGAACTGTCTACCCACATTTGCCTACACAAGCAGAATTAAAGCCATCAAACAAGTTTTAGGGTTAGATCTCAGAGGCTGTGGTGGAAATAATATACCCTGACGTTTTGAGAGTTGAAGTGATAAATGATGAGAGCAGCATTTTGTCATTGTAAGTCCTGTGGTCATTTGCAGAGGATGCCGCAGCCCTACTTAGAGAAGAAAGAGTTAAATTACTCAGAGCTATTACATCCTGTCTGCAGCTTGGCGGGACCACATACTGTGACAGCTGCCGAGCTTTACATCCTCTACAAACTGACATTTTACACACATACCGAGTGCATCACACTGTTCAGCTTGTTTTCTCTATTAGCCTTAGCAATTAAAAAGGCAGCACTTTCTCTGCCAAGATGTGTGCCCACCCCTCTCTTTTGCCTTTATGGTTAAACAGCAAAACTTCACCTTTTCATTCAGATAGGTTCTCGGCTTATTACTACGAGCATCGATACATCCTACATGTCTTCCTTTTTCAAGCAGCCCTCTTTTGTTGTGGCACAACCAATTTATGTTCAATTCAGACCACATCTGAACAAGTCCATAGCTCAGCTAGATAATCAGATCTGATACAAATTTAAAATAAGTATCCATTATACACATTTATGTCATGCTGCCCATCAGGGCTTCTTCCACAGCCTTGATACAAACAAAAATGACAAATGAAAAAGATTAAACTGGATCAGATTAATACAAATTACCTATACCAAAAAAAAAAAAAAAAGAATGCCTACATAAATGAGTCATTCCACTGCTCCATAACTATCTCTGTGTAATTATAATTTGAAGTTCTCAGAAAGAAAGCCTTTATTGGCTTTTGAACATCTACTACTATCAGTCACTACTGAACTCCATCTCCCACTTCCTACATCTCCCATTTTGTAATCCTTTCCTCTACCACTACATTATTCCACATTTATGATAAATAAAGGTGAATTCGAACTGGGTTTAACAGAGAGGTGACTTGGTCTTCTGGGTACAACACTGGGCAAGTCCCTAAAGATCCCTTGGCTTCCAGTTTTTCTTTCATTCATTTGATGACTTTACTTACCTATGCCTTTGCTGTCTCAGAGAGCATGAGGCACGAAATATCCAGGCTGTTATTTAAACATCAGGAAAAAAACCCCAGAAGTGGTCAGCTCTGCTCTTCCTCTAAATGGGTAAAACCTTTGCAAGAGTTTCCCAATATCTCCACTTCCTTCCCTCAGCAAGCTTTTTCTTCTCCATATTGTTCCACCTTTATGTTGGTGGGTAACACGTTCATAATGTCCCCAGAAGATGGGCACTTGATCTCAGAAGAGCAAAATTGCCAGGGAACACCCAACATCCAAATTTTAAATTGCAGCTGAGAATAATCTGATCACACCAACAAGCTGTATATAACGCTAACAGTTTCTAAAACTGCATACACCAAATTTTATGTCTAGAATAAGAGATTCTCCATGTCAGCCCTCACACAGAGATGGTGTGCAGCAGTTCAGCATCTTTTGACACACCAGATGGCACTGGGAGGTTGACTGCTTGATCAGTTGACCAGTTGTGTCTCCACCATGGAACTGACAGAACTGAAAGCAAATGATACTCCAACCACCCAGGGCTCTAACACTTCAAGGAGCCCTGAGAGAAGCTGCTCTTCTGCTGTGTCCTAGTGCTTCGGTCACCACTGGATCCGCATTATCAGTTACTGTCCTTGTCATGTAGCTTGAGACAAACTTTTTTGTGTCCACACAGAGCAAAATAAGAGGTGCATGGAGGCCATAATAACTTTGTTGCATTATCCCACTGAGACAGAGAACCTTTCACTGGTTGTCTAAAAGACAAGCTGATTCAGACTAAGAATTAATTTAACTCAGAAAGCTGTCTCAAACATGGCTATAAGCAACAGCTAAGGAAGAACAGTATATCAGGGCAACACATGTAAGATACCTGCTCCAAATATTTTGCACATTTCCTCTGAGCACATCTGGTTTAGTTTCCATTGGAAGTAATCCAGTTTGTGCAACATGAGACTGCTCTATGATGTGAGGTGAAGCATTTAAGTGAGGAGATTGGGAGTTCACTTCAAATGTACTCCTGATCTGAATTAAAACACTTGTATAAACAGCGATAGATAAGACCAAGGAAAAAGAACATCACTCCCACCTGAATCCACCTAAACTTCTTGAACCCTCAGCATTCTCCAGAAAGGAGTTACACAGACTCCTGCGTGAAGAATTACCTGAATTATCCCCTTTTTGTTTGCTTTGAACCTGGCCACGACTAGTCCCATTTGACAGTCCTTATACTGGAAGAAGTTCTTATACTGGAAAATATGTTAAACATACATGCCTCAAGCAATTTAGCAGACCTCTACCTATTCTACTCCCTGCAACTCTTTTCCAGGCTGAAAGGACACACCATGCAAAGTCTTCCTAACACAAAAGCTGTCTGCATCACTAATGATCCTCACTGTTCTTCTCTGAACAATTACAATGCTAACATAACCTTCTGAATAAGCTGCTGTCAAACCATGGCTATAGAATAGTATGTAGTAGTATATGCTTGCTGTTTCACCCTCTACTCCTTCCCTAACAATTTTTAACATGTGGTTAACATTAATGCTTCTTAAACATTTGCCTTCTTGATCAGCACTGACCTAATGCACACATGGAACCATCTGTTGTTACCCTAAAACCTTGCTCCTGAGTGGCAACAGCATAATTTGATTCTAAAAATGAATATGAACTTACAGTCAAGTCTGTAATAACATTAAATGTAATATAGGAATTGTTTGTTCAGATGCATGCTAACACAAGGAAACCTGCATTAATGCACTGCACTGTTTTTCAAGAAGTTTCTACCCATTATTGTATGTCCATTTCCTGCTACACTTCAGTCATCATCTAGCAACAAAACTCTTGATCCTAGTCTCCTCAAATTTTACACATTTAGTCTAGCATCTGTCCCATTTTCCCTTAATCGATCCTTTTGGCATGTGTGTGCCTTGCTTGTCTTTCATAGGATTTTATACCATTTACAATATATTCCAGGTGAAAAGCTCAGGTACTGCCTTTATAGATGATACTTAACATCTATTTCTGGCAGACATGTAATCAAATAAAATAACAAAATATACCTTCAGAGAGTTATGCAGCAGTATCGTCTTTTTCTCCATGTCTTTTTGTTTCAAGTCACAAAGAATTTTAAGCCCAGCTTTTCAAATATGTTGCATTAAATTTGCTGTGGAAGATCAGTACTGACTGATCCAATGGCGTTTCTACTGATCTCAGTGTGCACATGGATCAGTAAAAGGCCAATTTACAATACACAGTTTGTTTATAGGGACCTTTCCAGAATATACGCTTCTTTCAGCATATGAAGGAGGTGAGATAGAGGCAAATGCAGTTATTTGTGCAATTCTACTGCAGCTAAGCCTACCTAAAGGGCCTCTTTCTTTAGAACGGCAATGCTAGTGACTTGTGTGATCATGTTGCCCTGACAACCAATGGAGATCCTCTTTACAGTTAATCTAGCACATATATGTACTTTTGGGACAGATCACTGCTCACTATCACTTGCATTCCCTCCGCCACTGCAATAAAGCATGGGGATTATCAAAATCAAAAGTGCATCATAAACCCAGAGTGTGCTTAACTGGTGCTATTGTTATGTTGAATCCCCTTACCTCAGTTGCCTGTCTGCTGGTACTGTTGAAGCACAGATCAGTATGTCAGAGTTTGCCTAGCAGTCTTGGAGTGTTCTGAATTACAAAAAAATCAAAGAAGAAAATCTGCACACATACCTTCAGGACTGTCCACTGCTCTACAACAATTGCATCATAGCCCTGTACATTTCTAGTGTCTTCCACAGAAACATCTTCAAAGAGAAATATTCCGTCCATTGTCCCATGTAAAGAATCTGTGAAAACACAGGATTATATGTAAGGTTTATGGAAGGCACTCCATGTGTAGCAAGGCACGTGAATTTATTAACAATAAATTCTTCCAAAGATGTTCATAAAAAAGTGCATAGACCTTCCTCTTATAGTCTAGCTCTATTAAATGAGACTACTAGCTACTAAAAACTCCTAGCAGTTTTTAAGAGCAATCCTACTCTCTAACAGCAAACCTCACTGTCCACTCTGCTACTCCAGAGTTTGTCCTTAAAACACACAGCTCTCCCATTTTGAGCAGGCACAATTAGTTCAGTCCTCATTCGGGAGCACTGCTCACCTACTTGAAGTTATACACATACTTTGAGGGCTAAAAAACATGTATTATGTCAGCTTTGTAAGGACTTTCGGAAGTACACTTATACCAATGACTACAGCCATTCATTCACACAACTCAGAACTCCACATACGGATCAGCCATTGTGGTTATGCTGATCTACATGGACTAAGGATGATCTGGCATATCTGAACAGTGTTAAAGAAAAGGTACATTCATACCTATTTAATACATTTATGAAGGCATTTTGACCATCTGGTTTAGTGCCTCTCTATTCTCATTTGCATTCTCAGCACGTTCAGCCTTCTTCCAGACAACACATACTATTGAAGTTACATAAGCAGCACTTTTTCCTTCAATTTAGCCATATATTCTATAATCAGCAATCTCTCCCATATGGAAGAACTGAAGTTTTGTCAGGTCCATGACACAACAGAAACAGGATAACTGAAAAAAGTCCAAATCTTACGTTTCTTTGCTAAAATAAACTAAATAGAAAGAGGAAGCAAGAGAACTACATTTCGAAAAACTGTAAATAAGTCATACTGTACTCTTTATGAACAGAGAAAACTCTTTCATTGACACAAAGCATGTTTTTCAGTCTTTCTAGTTTAAATAATACAATTACCGTGTATGACTGATTATAAAAACCTTGCTCATACCCTCCCCAAGTGTTATGTTTTGCGTTATAAAAAAAATTATGCCTTTTGCCTTTCTTTACATTTTTAGGAAAACTATATCCCTTGCACTGGTATGTTGCATGCTTTTGAAATGCAACCACACATGCCAAACCAACAGATCTCTGAAATGACAGGAGAGTCTTCGAGTAAAGCTGCTTAGCTGTTCCATCAGGTTCTCCTGCTTCCCCTGATGGATGTTACAAGGTCAAGGCATGCCAGCAAGAAGGCACTGCTGCCTCCAAGGGGAAAAAATATATCAAACTCACACCAATTTTCACAAAGGAGGCCGTGAAAAGAATTAAGAAGCTTCTTACCTCTTGCAGATACAATCTCAGTCAACATCTTGCAATGTCATTATATGATCTAAATTTAATTCACTATCTGGAAACAATTTTTCTTTTTTTTTTTGTGGGTAAAGTGCATAACAAACCAAACTCCTACCGTTGGAGGCTTATGTCTACAAACACACTGTAGCAAGATTGCTGGTGCAAGTGCCAAGCATCTGCACACCCCCTTGTTTCTATCTGCACATTCCACTACCCTCTCTTGCCTCAGTTTCAATCAAGTCGTTATGCTGTGAGCAGATGCAAATGCTTGTATCTAAACTAACAAAGCGTACTTTTTATTTTTCCTTAGTTGTACAGGAAAATAGCTGTAAATCATTTACTAGGGATTCTCCTTGGGATTCTGTTGGGAGACTCAAAGAAGTACAAAAATACACTGTCCATTTTCACTGTCTCCCCAGGCATGTCTCCTGTAACTCCATCTAGAATAAAGAGAAGACAACTCCTCACCACTAGAGCAAGCCAGTAAAACACACTGCTGCCTTGCTCCAAAGAGGATGAGCTGGACTACAAAGCAGTAACTCCTGTCATCCAAGTGAGAAGAACAGACATTTTTGTTGTGAAATAACAGGCCAGATCAATAAGTAGCTGGGTTACAGGTTAGAAAACATGGGGAGAACAAACCTGCCACATACAAATGAGTACAAAATTAATTTATATTTAATCCAAGAATGGCACTTTGTTAAACCCTACATTTCAAAGCAAGAACCACATCAGCTTCTGTCTGATATATCATGTTCCAACACCTAAACCCATACCCAAATCTATATTAGGATGCATAAGGTACAAATAACCCTTTATTTTTCCAAAGCATGGGTGACAGGACAGCACCCAAGGCTGAAAGCAGAATCCTGTACATCTGTTTTAGACACAGACATGCAGATCTTGCCAGGGTGGCTTTATAAGCACTGGTACTCTGCTCCAATATCTTGACTTCTCTTAATGAAATGCTATAGCCACCACTGCAGCTTGAGCTTGCCCCACACATTTGGCAGCTAATTAGTAAGCTATCAAAACACAATCAGCATGCGTGTGTTTACACTCACTCATATATCATCCTTTATGCTTCACTCTGCTGGGCTTTCCACTCATCCAGTTCATGGCTTCCCCATATATGAGCATTACAGCACATATGTAATGTTTTAGAAACTAATAGCTCAGCTTGTGAGGCCCTACAGGCAGCAGATAAACTTGGCAGTGTCAGGTTTACAGATGGACTCAATGATCTTTAAGGTCTTTTCCAACCTAAACGATCCTATGATTATATGACTTTGCTTCCTTGTTGGATGTACAATGATTACTGCTGAATGCTACATCCAGTCAGTCCAAAGATCCATTAATTTTCTGGCCAGAAAAGAAACCTATAGAAAATGAGAAATCTGGAAGGGGAAAAATGATGAGGGAGAGGCAGCTGCAGCATACTGGTGTCTGATCAACAGAGGGATGCTGGTGAAAAACTCTGTAAGAGAAACTGGTTGATGATGCTCATTAAAATTTTCCTTCTTAACCATAACTAGCCTCTCTAACTGTATGCCACAGTGTTTAAACTTTGATGCCATGAATGCATGTCTGCCAGTTCTCACACCTTGGCTGTACATCTTTCCTTTCACTGGCCATCTATGTCCCTTCCAGAGAAAAGGGTAAAGTAAAAAGAATAACTGGATCATTAATTCCTTTACAAGTGAAGCATTTGGGAAGCTGAGAATAATTAAGGGAAAGAAGAAAGCAGCAGAAAGAGAGCTATCAGTGTCATATTTTGGAGAAAAGGCACACATAACCCATCCTATGGCATCAGGATTAGCAGGAATTTCAAGGAAACTCTTACACATAGGTGTGGAAGGGCATGGTCAGCCTGGGGAAGAGAAGACTGCGTGGAGACCTCATAGCAGCCTTCCAGTATCTGAAGGGGGCCTATAGGGATGCTGGGGAGGGACTCTTCATTAGGGACTGTAGTGACAGGACAAGGGGTAATGGGTTCAAACTTAAACAGGAGAGGTTTAGATTGGATCTAAGGAAGAAATTCTTTCCTGTTAGGGTGGTGAGATGCTGGAATGGGTTGCCGAGGGAGGTTGTGAGTGCTCCATCCCTGGCAGTGTTCAAGGCCAGGTTGGATGAAGCATTGGGTGACATAGTTTAGTGTGAGGTGTCCCTGCTTATGGCAGGGGGGGTTGGAACTAGAAGATCTTAAGGTCCCTTCCAGCCCTAACTATTCTATGATTCTATGACATGAACACATGCACCGAATTCATCTGCAGTATCTTTATCACACAGATGCTCTAGGTCTAAGAGAATCTTAAGTCTACAGTCACATTCTAGAGCTGATTCACTAAGTGAGATTTACATAACCTAACATTAGATATTTATGATACAGAGGTCTACAGCTGAATTGGTTATCTAACGTTCTCTTTACAATTCATGGAGAGAAATAACCATTATTTCATTCAGGACCCAGTTTCATAGAATCACAGAATCATTCAGATGAACTGCTCAAAGCAGGTTTAGCACAATGCAGATCAGATTGCTCAGATCTTTATGTAGCTGCATCTTGAAAATCTCCAAGCATGAAAACTGAACAAGTTCCTGGGAAGCCTCTTCCACAGTGTGATTGTTTTCATGATGAGAAAGCTTTTTTTTATAAACAATCAGGACCTCTCTTGTTTCAATTTATATACATTTTTCTCATCCTCCTACCATACACCTGAATCAAGAACCTGGATCCATCTTTTTATAGTGTCCTCAACAGGCACTGCCAGGCACTTTTACATCCCTCAAAGCTCTCTCTTCTCCAGCCTAAACCAACCAGGTCCTCAGTCTTTCCTCATAGAGTTCCAGCTACTATTTTGTTGGCCCTGTGCTAAACTACCTCCAGTCTGTCGACATCCTTCTTGCTCCCTTTGGGGGAGGGACAAAAACTGGACACATTATGTGATCTAAATGCAATCTAATGAGCATCAAGTAGAAGATAATAATCACTGTCCTTTACCTATTAGCTATATTTTTGTCATTAGAGCCTGGTATGCTACTGCCTTCTCTCCTGTCAGGGCATCCTGCTGGTTCACTTTCAGCTTGCAGTCTTCTAATATCCCCCTCAGGACCTTTTCAACAGACCTGCTACCCATCCAGGCAGTCCCCAGCCTGGATTAGTGCAAAGGCCTCTCCCTTCACAAAAGCCTGGACACATTCCTGGGTAACCTGCTGTAGGTGGCCCTGCCTTGGAAGGGGCTGGAGTAGATGATTTCAAGATGTCCCTTCCAACCCTAGTGGTCTTGTGACTCTGTGGTATTTGTCCTCATGGAATTCAAAAAGCTCCTGCTAGCACATTCTTCCAGCCTGCTCAGGTCCCTCTGGACAGCAGGCCAGTTCTGAACCACATCAGCTGCACCCCTGAGTATGGGATCATCTGCAGATTTGACAAAAGCAAGCCCTGCTGACTCTTCTTGCATCGCTGACAAAGAAACACAACAGGTCCTGGCACAGATCTCTGTGGTACTCCACCTGTCACTCCAGGTGAAGTGTGACCTATTAATCGTGATCCCCTGAGCCTAGCCATGCAACCAGTTTTTTACCCTTTCTAATTGTCATCCCATCTAGACTGCAGAGTCCTAACTTGGATACAAAAATATTGTGGAAGCCACTGTCAAACTTCCTTGATAAATACACCAAAAATGACATCTACTGCTTTCTCTTCATCTACAAATCCAGTCATTTTATTCTTTCAACCCATGCTGACTGTTCCGAATCACTTTCTCCAACTTCGTGTGTCCAGAAATATGTTTCAAGAAGGCTTACTACATTTATTCAGCTGAATCTACTTATTTACAAAGACCAGCCACCTAAAGCTTTTGATAGTGAGTTGCTCCAGTTTCCACGGTTTCTCATGCAAGCTATTTCCTGATTCTGATGCAGTTGTATTCGCTTTTAGTAATCTCTTGTTTAACAAGATTTAGCTCCTGGAACTTGACCTACATTAAACAGGTCTTTCATAATTCCAAACATTAGCTCATTTGCAGTCGGGCAGTAAAGATTGCCAATAAGCCAAACCGTTCTGACTTTGCTGTTTGTGTTATCATTGCCCAATCTCTACTCTTGAATTGACATAACTCCACAATTTCCTAAAGAAAAGGCTCTGAATGTAAAGGTTACAATCACTGTCCTCCTTCTGAAAACATTCCATTACCACTGCATTTTTCATTAAGGTATCCTACTGTGCACAAAAAGCTATTTTCACTGGGTTATATAAATATTTGATGTAGCTCAGTTGTCTAAAAGCTATTTTGAAGTTTTTGCTTCTCATTTAAAAGAGGTCTATAGGAAAAGATTTCTTACTTTACAATGACAGCTTACCTAGTGGGCAACAATTTTCCCCTTGTTGTCTTTGAAGTACAAATCCCCCTCACCCAGAAACGTAACCTTTAGGCTGCTGTTGCTCTCAATGAGGAAAACTAGCTATTTGTGGCTTTATGTGGCACAAGGCCTGAATTGCTTCGTATCTGTATTCCTCTCTCCTCCTGAATCTTTTCACCCTCAGTACACACAGAGAAAATAATTCCATATGGATGATAAAAATCTCAGCCTCAGCCCCAGTGGCTAAGGTGACTATAATTGGCCAAATGTATCACTGCTTCATCTTTGTCTGAGGCAATGAGAATGTAACCAATATAATCAATCTGGCCTCTAAAAACCTGACTACCTTCCTTTTCAAGCAACTTGCATTTTGTTTCATTTGCCTTGTCCTTAAGTACTGTTAATGTTGTCTAGTTGGTTGTCTGGCTTTTTCTAAGTTTGAAAGGCAGGAAATTCTCAGACAGACTGGTAAAACAAATACAAGAATGCCAGGCATTTAAAGACCTGCAGTTCAAAACAAGTAAAGATGAGCAGGCTTGTGATCATAGTGTTAAGGCATCAAAATATAATGTTAGTTTTGACTCTTCCTCCATTACCACTCTCATCTTCTCATACTGCTGATTGGAGACCTGCTGTTATAGGAAAGAAGATGACCTTTCCTGTTACATCCTTTCCATTCTCAATGGTATTAATCTGTAGCTTATTACTACAGTCTCTACTTCTTACTAGAAGAGGGAAAGGTAAAGTCCTATGATCACTTTAGATCATTAGGGAGGATCAGTTCACGCCTGGGACTACAGGCAGAATTAGCAATGCCATGAGCTGGATGAAAACCACCTGCCAGTAACTAAACTCCAAATCTAAGTAACTGTTATTTGACAACATAAGAACATTCAAGGACCAAGCAAGCTGCTGTTTCTAACTTACTAGCAAAATCTAAATACATTTAATATACAGTGTGACTCTGTGTGGTTTACATATTGTTATTTGCAACTGTGTTATATTTCTGTTTATAATTATCTGGTACAATAAGCAAAAAGAAACAATTGCTATCAGTGAACTTTAAAACTATTTTGAAAACCAATTATTAAACTGTTGGCAGAAGGAAGAAAGAGATTTATGACTACTGACAATCTGGAAATTTTCACGTCATTGGGCATTCCAAGGACAAGGAGGAAAAGAAGATAATATCCCTGCTTTTAAGTCTAACAAGCAAAATAATGAATTCATACTTTAAGCCAAAGAGAAAATCAGCCCCCAGAACAAAGAAATGTGATATAACCAATTAAAGAAAGTATGCTAATATTACCTTAATTTGGAAGAGGATTAACCAGTGAGTAAGGAGACCTGCTATGAAGAGATGGTGAGGCTTTTATAAAAGAAAAAAGTAAGTAGCTAAGAAGCCGTCAGCCCCCTCTTTCTTCCCTCCTCTCTACCCTGGTTTGTTTCATAGTGGTTGGCGTAAGAGTGAAAAAGCTGTTAGTTTCTCCACAGCACAGGAAGATTTTAGGATTTAAATAATAAACATTTAACTGCAACTGAAAGCAACTTGCAGACGTTCTTAGCAAATGTTCTTCTAATAGCATGGGCATGTTCATGGCGCTTTAACATAAGTGTTCTAATTAATACACTTTTAGAAACCTTAGCTCTGAGGTTTTTAACTTCTAAACCTGTTCTTCCTGAAACTGTAAAATGCTAATAAAAATATTTATTAATAGATCATCTTCGATCTTTACTCTAGTTTAATCCTGAATCTGCCCACTTTTACATAATTTGTTGTCCTGTTTGCACTGAGACTTTACTGTCATCATTCAAGCCTACTTTATCTATGTCTGCAGGCAGTTATCCTCACTCTGGCATCCAAGTACATGAACTTCCCTCAGGCCTCTGTTATGTAAATGAACTTTAAAAGTTTAAATAACACAAAAATGCTGTGTTTAAAGGATTTTGGAGTGCACTGATAAGCAGTTTTTATTAAAGAAAACACTGAGCTTGATAGAGCTAATTAGGTTTGCCTCTATGAATTGCAATTTATACACATAAAGTAAATGACCATTTGTTTTTAAGCAAGTTAACTAGCAATTACAAGGCTTTCCAGGAAGCTGTGTGAAAGCATTCCATCAGCTGAACTTTAGACCTTCCTTTCTTGCTACTTGCTTGCAAAATGAAAAATTAGGATTGCCTATTAATTTCCTGATTGACTTTTTCCAGAACTGACTCATATTACTGCGTTTCATCATGGGTCCTGGAATTCTGACCAGCAGCAAAATGGGAAGAAGATGCTCTGGAAGCACTTCCCCTATAATTCAAGGCACAAACCCACTAATCTTAGTAGCAGTGCCGTCTATGGGTAACCACATTCCTTTTGAAGAACACAAAACAAACCAAAATTAGGTGAAAGATTCAGCCATAAGAACTTTAACCATGAGATACATTAGTCATGTAATTTTCCAGTAAAATTAATCTGGTTGTAACCAACAATTTTATGATAAAGTACTTGCATTGGTTTATTCTCAAGGTCCCTTTGGTCACGTCTCTCTGCACCGAAGTATTTCCTTGTACAGCAGGTTTGTCTTCAAAGCCATGGTGGCCATGAGTGTACTACAGGTTGGCTACAGTATTAAGCTGGACTCAGTGCCACATTTTCACAACATGCAAAAATCTGGTTTTGAATTTTTCTCTTCTTAAATTAAGACCAGCATTTATCCATCACTCATAAGAACACACTAGCTAGGATGAAACAAACACAGAAGGCAATTTTGTAAAACATTGTGCCACTAAAGTGGAAAGGGTTGGTCTCTACAGGAACTGGAAGTAACTATATGTTGACCAGATGAAATTCGAGGGTCCTTACACTGACCTTTAATCAGTGTGTGCCTGGATAGCTAAGAGGAAAGCCACTCTTCCATGTATGTCATCTGCTTTACAGTCTTAGTAATTTAATTCATTTCACTTGGTACTGTTTATTAACTCTGTATATTTCAGCAATTACAGGATCATCTCTAGTATGTTTATAAAATACAATACATGATCTATTTTCCTTATTCAAATGCCAAAATATTTCCTGTGCTTTCATTCCATTTTGCTGAAATAGGCTGATCTAAAACAAATCTGCCTCAAGCCTAAGCTAAAAGTGCCTCCCAAATGCCTTCTCTTCAAAGATAATGACCTCTATTACAGGAGAAAGGAAAATAATCACAGTGTAATGCTTTCTGTAATTTCCATACCATTTACCGTTCCAAGGCTGAAGATGGCATTTACCAACGAGCCTCCTTTCCTGAAGTGATCTGTCATGTGCTCCAGCCAATTTGCTTCTAAGCTGTTGACAGTCTGCCCATTCCTGGAGATCCTCATAGGAATAGTCACTGTATAATATTGGCTGCATCTTTGTGTGGTTTTAGGCTTGTTGAAAAGAGCGAAGATCTCTGTTTCTACCAAAAAGAAAACATGGAGTAATGCAACAACTCGTATCATAATATTTGAGCTAAAACAATGTATAACCTGCCGTTTGCCCTTGCCTGATTACACTGTGTAACTGCAAAAAATACTTTGGGATGTGGTTAACTCCTTAATACATTTCTGCAGTGTCTAACACACCAGGGTCCCAAAACCCAATATGATATTCTGACTGCTGTTACACTAATTGTTACTTATAATGCATTCACTGTTGATAACAGAACATTTAAAGACTAATGCACACCACCCCTACTGGAGTTACCAGTGTAAGCTGAGATAGGAAGACATGCTCCACGAACTGCTTTAAGTACTGTAGCAGTCAACAAATCACTAAAAATCAATGCACAGAGTACTTTATTTTTCTAATGAACTGTTAAAAGAGCTGTAACACTGAGGACAGTTCAAATATGAAATCTTACTGCAAATTTAGGAGAAAATGCATTCTGTAGTTCATGGCCATTAAGCTAAAGCATTAAATAACTTGGTTTTGATAACAGAATGGCATAGAACCAGCAAGCAGCAGTCTTATCTAAAGAAAATACAATGAATCTTCAATGTAGCACAGAGAACATGCTAGCTGATTTGTTGATTTTCTCTGTGTCTAAGCCAAGGTGAGACATAAACACATCTGCAAATGAATTTTGAAAGTGAAATTGTGAAGGGTCTTCCAAATAAGAACATTTTCTAGAGTCTGTTCCACACCTTCTCCAGGATATTGTAGGAGCAGTTGATGTTGACTTACCATCACAAAAAAAGTCATTGCTGACAGCAAAGCTCAGCTTTCACAGCCTTAAACAGGAAGCAGGTTGAAGTGCAGGTACAACCTTCAAATTCTCAGAAGGGTACAACTATCAATAAAATTACCTTTTTTTTTTAACATTAGATTTTACTTATTAAACGACATGGAAATGAATGGTAACATTTCTATTGATTTCTAAATACCAAGAATTCTCCCAAAATAAATTAATATTAAAAGGTACAATATTAAATTCTTTCATTCAAGAAGCTCCTCTTGTTTCCAAGGTATTATATTCTAACCTCAAGTATTAAGGAAAGAGATGTCAAGAGAAATGTTAAGATTGCTCTCTAACAAACATCCCTGAGCAAGTAGTGTATAAGTTGAAAAAGATATTAGAAAGCAGATGCTCAGAGTCAGGCTGGCAGCACTTGAAGCAGAGAGCAGGAAGCTCGTAATATAACCAAACATAAGAAAGAGACCAATCCTAACTCAGAAGAGCATAGACAGAAAACTTCTATGATTTTGATTCTGACATCCAAAATAGAATCATGTTGGAAATGGAGATCTTTCTGGCATGTATTAAGACATTATACTAACAATAGCAAAACACAGAACTGAAAATCCATAGGGAAATGATAATTTGTATTTTACATTGGGCTGTTGACAACATGCATTTAAGACATGTGGGAGTCTATCAGTGGCTGACATGGCTTGTCATCATTACTAGCTGTATACTATACTAGTCCTAACCACTGTCCAAATAATAACTGACGACAGTTTTCACCAGCAAGCTTGACTGATCAAGCATGGATGAAAACACCTTCAGTTTGGTTCTAGGTAACACAGCACTTCTGGACTTACTATTGAAATATCTGTGCCTTGTTCACAGGCAAATCATTCTCCAGACTGCTTTGAACAGCCCTTTAATAAAAGGGAGAGTGTATGAGCACTACAAAATATTAAAAAAAAAAAAAAATGAAGAAGCATAAAAATAACAGTTGAATAGTATAAAAGTTAAAATAAAGAACAAGATTCAAATTCCACAAATAGGAAGAAATACATTTTTTTTTTCCTGAAGTTTTATGTACAGCAGAAGAAGAAGTTCAAAGAGTGGTAACTTCCTATGGAATAAGTAGGCTAACTGAAAAAAAAAAACAAAACAAAAAAATCCCAAATGCCACACAAAACAACACCCAATGCTTTCTATCTTCATGTTCCCAAGGAAGGATGAAGAACTGGTGCCAAAGACTGAAATACTTTTTCCATGGGAGGAAAAGGGAGTGTAATAACAAAAAATTCATACAAGAGTAATAAGGAAATCAGCAACGTTGTACAGGCAAGAGATCCTACTGTAGGTGAGCTGTCACACAAAACTGCCTTCTCAGACTTGGAAAGTAATTGCATAATTCACCAATTAAAAAAAAAGAATGAGAAATAAATGAAGCCAAAAGGGACTCAGAGAAACAAAGGGAAATAAGGAAAGTAAACACATTTCTAAAATAACCTCTCTTATATGGCAAATCAGCAGCTGTAATAAAATCCTGGAGTGTTACAGACAGATAAAAATTGGGAACACTGGAGATTATCAGCTTCACATTATGCATAAATATTAAGAACATGGTTACTTGCAACAAAAGATTTTTTGTGTTCAGTATGGAGAAGAGCATCAAAAAGATTATTAACTTGGTAGGGTAACTCTCTCAAAGACAGCGTACATAAAAAAAGAAGTAACTGGTCTCATTAGACTTGGAGATAAATAATTTAGAACTATAACACTAAGTGGGGCTTTATAATGTGTAAGATTCCAGTGTAAACCAGAACATATTATTCATTTGCCTTTTTACCAAACAAAAATTGAGGAAAGTATGGTGAAATGTTCTAGAGTGTGATCCAAATCTGATGAAAAAGATGATTACACAACAATGCAATGGAAGCCAAGACAACAGTCCAAACAGGGTACAACGCAAAGTCATTCTTGGTCCTATATAAAAAAGAATCCCCAAAGGGGTAGGATTGTTTGACTGAATCTATATAAGACGTAAAGAATAGGGATAAATTAAACTCAAGGACAGTACCAGCTGAAGAAATTCCATCTACATTCCTTTTACGTAGATTTGTAGCTTGTAAGGAAAACAGCAAACTGGTAAGAGAAACGAGTGTACAGTTTCCTAGGATCTAAGCAAATATAGGAAAGAAAAATATTTAAACTGGAAATAGGGCAAGAATTACTTACTTATGACTTCTCATTTTCTAAATTACTCCTGTCTACATCCTATTTTGAACTACAATTCCTGTTAATCAAATAACCTCTACGCAACAAACACCTTAAAGAGGTCATTTTGAGACCTCAGCTGAGACTTTTGGGTTTTGATGGCATAAAATGACATTTAAAAGTGGAAGGCACACCTGAAGAGAAATATGTCAAAGAAATGAAAGAAAACTGGTACATGAAGAATAATCTTACCAAAAAATGAGAACTGCAAGACAAATTATTAGGAGCACCATTACAAAGAGGACCTTTGTTACAAATTAACAAACATGAGCCATTAACAAAAATAACTGCTGTTTTCCAGCAGTTACAATTCTTACTGTAGCACTGACCCCAGCCTGTCTACAGGATACTAGGATACTGCAGAGTACAGATCACATACATCCCTGCTGTTCCTGATGTGGTTTAATTTCGGCTATCTGTCCACCTACTACAAAGGGGCTAGCTGCGATAAGGCTTTGTGACTTATTCCTTCTCTTTCTGCAAAACCTTATCAGTCAGATTAGCAGGGCTTTTTATTCAAACAGACAAAAAGGATACAAAGATCAAGAGCTCTCAGGGTATCTCAACAAATACAGAAATAAACCAATTCAGCTGAACAGCAGATAAAAATAAGTCTTTACAAACAGGCTGTAACAAAGTGACACTTGCTTATGTCACCTCTTTATTTGCCATGTGACTTATGCTCAGTCATTGTGAACCGTGCAACCATGTTGAAATCAAGTTAAGAGGCTCATCTTGTGCACCTTTTCTTTGCTACTACAGCAGTAAGGTCGTCCCATCATCCCCACCCCCCAAATGAGCTGGGAACACAATGGAGGCAATTTTAACGTGGCTTTTATGTATGAGAGATCACTGCAATACTTACTGCCAGTAAGTGGTTTTAAGCATCGTGCTGGTGTTTCATTCTCTGCAAGTCCATTTGGCTTGTCTGCTGCTTCTCTTACACTTGGGTTTGCATGTTGAAACTGTTCTTCGTTTCCCTTTGCAGACCTGAGATTCAGGTCTTCAGCAGCCTGTCCTTCACCCCTCCCATCCTCCCTGGATGGGGCACATTGGTCAGCACTTTTCTCACTCGGTGCTGGTGTACTGCATCCATTAATGCCATCTATTTTCTCGCCATCAGGTGAAGCGTGATCCTCAGTGTAATTTGAAACATTTTTGTTATCTCTTGATTGCACAGAGTTGTTACTGGTGGGTGTCAGGGAGGCGCTGACAAGACAGTTCTTTTGGGAATGGTACTGAGGTATAATTCCAACAAATTTCAAGCCTTGACTTGCAGCATCTTGTATCTACAAGTTGAAGAAGATTATATTTTTAACTGTCAAACTGTCTCAACTAAATTGAAACACAGAAAATAACACCCTTCAAGGCAGCTAGCATGTCTCTTCGCTACTTTTGTCCACTACCATAAGAAACTGTCATGTTATATTTACATAAAAAGTTACATTTTATAGAAGCAGGATGAGAAGTTCCCTAAGCCATCCAAAATAATGTGAAAGTGGAGAAAAGAAAGAATAAAAATAAAAAATACCTACATATTTCTTCAGAAGGGATAAAGTGTGTTTGAAAAGTTTATTTATGCTAAACTATCAGAAGTGGTATTACTTGCAAAAAGTTTTAATATCAACTATAAGAAGTCTGGGACTTAATATTTCATCTTCTGATGTATTAGGTGTATGATTATGACATCTATACAAGGAAAGAGTTACTAATTCTTGCTGTTAAATGCACCATTATAACAATAGTTGTTGTTTGTCCTGTTTTGGATTGAGACACAAATGGTAAAAATTCACATAACAACCACCTGAAAGCAAAGCTATTTTAATATATCACTTTTGGGAAGATAAAGAACTCAGAACAGAAGGTGGTATTGTGAGATGAACAAAGCAGAAATAATGTAAACTACGGGGTGCTATTATTAATCCTTTACACTTTAGTTAAAAGAGGAAAATCATAGAATCATAGAATAGTTAGGGTTGGAAAGGACCTTAAGATCATCTAGTTCCAACCATCCTGCCATAAGCAGGGACACCTCACACTAAACCATGCCACCCAAGGCTTCATCCAACCTGGCCTTGAGTACTGCCAGGGATGGAGCACTCACAACCTCCCTGGGCAACCCATTCCAGATGAAGGAATCCAATCACAGAAGATTCTAAGAAAAAAAATACTGGTCTAGTAGTAATGACAATTAGATAAAGTTGGAATTAAAAAAGGAAAGTTTGAGGTGAAGCAGGAAGAAGTCTCTTCTAGGCAGACTCAGCACTACAGATGCACCACCCATCCAAGTCACTGGCCTTACACTCCTCAAACCCAGAAGAAGCTGCAGTGAGAGCCAAACTTCTGTGAAAATGTATGTCTGATTCATTTATCAGAATCCCCCACCAAAAAGGAAAGGCTTCCGTGTTTCCATGTAAATTATATTCTTCACATAACAAATGTAAACACACCTAAGGAAATGCCTTGAGAATGGAGAAATAATTCCCACTTTCTCCAGATACAATGCAATTCCAGAGAGTTAAAGTGTGTTGATTATTCTCTGAAGCTCAATTTAGTAGAAACAGTTCAGAAACAGTTCAGGCTTTTTCTTTTTAACTTAGGAGGAAGGTCATTTCTCCATCTTTTCTACCCAGAATTATTTTTTTTTTTTATAATGAATTATCTACTTCCTGGCAACGTGTTACTGTTCTGAACACACAAACCTACAGATGACACCTGATCAACAAGAACTTCCTCTTTCACCATTATTATATTTTCCATGTTAAATTAACTCTTGATTTTGTGATCACAGGAACTTAAACAGAGCTCTCCAGGAAACAAGGCAATGGGCTTCCCAGGTTTTTAGCTTGGCTAACATGGGATGTTGGCCTACCTAAAGCTCCTTGCTAAAGAGGGCAATAACCGCCAAATAAAAACACTATCAGCAGTATCCTGATCAAATACTTGTCTACACAGGATGTTAGTATGTAACTAGCTTGCTCAGAAAGGCTGAAGTGAATGATAATGATAGACACATTCATAATATGCTTAATGGTCCTGACTCCCTATTGTAACTATACAAATACTTTTTTATACAGTCAAGGATAGTTACAAATTCAGTCCATCTCTTATCCCTGATCTATAGACATATCACTACATTTGTTTAGTAGGTTGCAGGGCAGCTAATTATAGAAATGTAACTAGTATACAACTGTTAAGAGTTTGAGGATAGTACATGTGTAGTAATTTTACTGCTCCTGGTCAATAAAGACTGCTTGTCAATCTACACCAGACTCTCCCACACTGTGATTTGAGTAACAACAGCTTTCACAGTTATTGTAGCACTGTTTTACAATCTTGGCTCACTCAAAAAAAAAGTGTTTGTTCTAAGGAATACCTGATGCTGAGGTTTTTCTTCTGAGGCTCCTGTTCTCAGAATAGAAATAGGAGGAACAAAGGACTGACTGATAGCTTAAACTGCATTAGCCTAACAGTTTAGCAGAAAGACGGGGAAAAGAGACTGTGTCTTCAAGGCCTTGCCCTTAAGGAAATCAGTATTACACAAAATACACAAAAACCAATATTTCAAATTTTCCCAATTACATGAGGGTGAACCAAGCATCGCACTATTTTCAATTAGGCAAATGTAGCAGGAAATGTTACATCAACAGGGCAATGTAAGCTGCAGAACAGCAAAGTGATGTATCAGCAGACATGAACAGTCTTTCCTTTCAACTTTCTACAAGACCATGGAGAGGCTAACTCTCATCAAAAATAAAGTACAAAGCCCGAGCATTTCCAAACTAAAAAATCAGTTTGATTCTCCGGCATCCTGTTGAGAGTTAAACAGTACCAAATTGCAGATGCCTTTACATCCAGACCGAATTATGCCCTCCACTTTACATTCACATTTCCCGCTTCCTGGTTGTGAAATACTGAATATTTGAATATTAAAACAAACAAACAAAACCCAAACAAACAAAAAGAAAAAAACACCAGAAAACCAGAACCAAACCCTAAAACAAAACCCAGACCTAAACAAGCTCAAACCTCAGTACCTGGACAGGTCATACTCCAGAGCTACACATGTCAGAAGGGCTGTTCCTACCAGCCACCCATGGTTTTTGGACCCTTTGAGGCATTCTGCACTGGTTCACACAGATATGTCTATTCCACCCTTTTGGGAAAACATCTTAGCAGACATAAGAGGGCAACACATGGCACAAAGCAGGGGCAAAGCTGAACTGAATGGGAAGAACACGATGCTACTGTGACAGAGTTATCCAGAACATATTCCAGACCAGATAAGCACTGTAGTGCAGTGCATGTAAGCACCATCAGTTGTCTTTATGTGCCAGTTTAGAAGACTAGCCAAGGTCTTTGTCATACTACCTTGTATGACTAAATGAGAGGAAAAAGCAAAAAAAGCAGACCAACTCTATCTTGCCACAGCGCTGACTGGCTGGCTGGGGAGGGTGAGGGGAAAAGGGGCCGCTCAGTGAACGCTAGGCTGAAGCGATGGACTTGGATGGTTATTTGGGCTTGGTGGGGCCTGCGTGACCTGAGGTGTTGGGGAATCAGCTTCTCTGCGTGTGGTTATGGGGCACAGCAGCCTGCTGTGGTCCCCCAGTGCCTGTGGATTTTCCCACAGCTAGCGTGGAGTCTGAGTAGTCACTAGACTCCTGTGAGAAGTTGTCTTATTCAAACAGTCAAGAAGAGAGCTGTAGCATCTGTCCTGTGAAGAAAGGCTGAGGGACTTTTTACAAGGGTATGTAGGGACAGGAACAGCGGCTTTAAATTGAAAGAGGGCAGACCTAGATTAGATATTAGGAAGAAATTTTTCCTTGAGAGTGGTGAGGCACAGGCACAGGTTGCCCAGAGAAGCTGTGGCTGCCACATCGCTGGAAGTATTCAAGGCCAGGTTGGACAGGGCTTTGAGCAACTTGCTCCAGTCGAAGGTATCCCTGACTGTGGCAAGGGGGTTGGAGCTACACAGTGATTGGTTTAGTGTGAGGTGTCACACTATGGCAGGGGGGTTGGAACTATATCATCTTAAGGTCCTTTCCAACCCTAACTATTCTATGATTCTATGATCTTCATCACTCACCATACCAGAAAAAAAACTGGATTAAAAATGCCCTTACGTTAGGTGATCCACACTAATTTAAATTGTTTTGCTGACCGTTTTTGTATTTTAAACATGCTATAGACTTGCTCTTTACATCCTGGGAAATTTTTAAAAGGGAAATTCCAACAAAAAAACAAAACAAAACTAAAAAACAAGCAAACAAAAAATTTCTTTGGTTCTTTCCACAGATAGGAACAGAAATATTTTTACTGTCTGATTAAGTGCTGGCTTTATGATATTAACCACAAATACAAGAACAGGTCTCCATCACAAAAGATGTTATTCTTCAACAACAGAAGCAGAACATAACTCATTTAACTCATTAAATCCCCAAGTGGGCACATTCAAATTTGTTTATAACCATCTTGCAACAAATTAGATTTATGCCAGTTTAAAAATAGAACCTGCTTAAAAAAGGGGTGAAATTTCAAGTGTACAGAGGGCTGAGGCACTTAAAGAATTTAATGTCATCCCTTTAATTTGCTTGATTAGAAACCTGGCATTTTCCTTGAGGGAGAAGACAAGACAGATTTAGCCTTTGCTATCTGTGGAATAAATTTCAAATCTCCCACTAACTCTAGCAGGAATAAGAACAAGCACCAGGGCCAACCCCGATGTGACTATCTTAACTGAATTTTAGCTGGGGCGCTTGTATTAACATTCTTACCATTTGTGAAGTGTTAGTGTTTATTTCAGAACTGAGTGACCGCTATTTTTATACTGTATTTGCAAAAAAGGAACTTTCAGCAGCACAAAGCAGTGTCACTAAATATTATGTTGATGTAGCAAATTTATGTTCCATTTTTTCAAATACTTCTAGCTCAAGAGAAGGCTCCCTACCTAATTAGAAAATGGCTGAGAGCCTAATTTAAAGATCTGTAAAACCACACCTGGCAACAGTATGGCTAAATGATGAAATCCTCTTTTCTGGAAACTACCTGCTTTTAAACTATAGGCCTTCCATCCATGAAAGAAGTGCAGAGATTCCAGGCTGAAGCTTATGTTGAAGAGACACATACAGGTTTTCATTTCAAGTCTATTTAGAATAAAGATACTTGGCAACTTCATTGTATGGTTCCCATATTGTTTGTGACTCTACATTTCTTGCTGTATCACCAGCTCCATAATAATTTCCTATTCATAGTGAGCATGATGTTCTTACTTATAAATACAGAAGCTCAAGATATAGATCCCATGCTGAACAGAATGATATATTTTTGTCAGCTTTGGCAATTGCTTACAGAGTGATAATGTACATTTCTCCCATGGGATGGCACACAGCAAATCAAAACACTTCCCACAAGCATCCCTTGCATAGGGATTTTCAAACAAATGATTTAATAAAACAAGTATGTTTTATTTTATGTATGTAAATTTCTTTTAACTCCTGTACTCCAGGAACTGGACATTTTTTGGGATGCATCTAGAAGAAAACCAGTTTAACCAGTTTATGTCATCAGGGCGCTCCAGTTTATAGTAGTCCTAAATGTTCTCAAGGCTTACACTTCTTGATCACCTGGGAAAAAAGACCTTCAAAACCTAGTTACCAGGACTGAACCTTTCATTAATAAGTTTGCTGTATGGTTCATGATATAACAAGATACTGAAAGAATGTTTTAGCAACCCAGGACAGCTATTAATATAAAATCAAATAACAGAAACAATTTACAAAGCGCACACATAGCCAAAATGTGCTTTGAGAAAAGACAACATTCTCTAGGAGCAATGAACTGATTTTCCGAGTGGTCAGATGCATTCAGTTAGCTCTGCAGTGAACTAAGGGAAGAAAGACTGCTACTTAGTCTTACTGATGGCCAAACATATGGCCTTTGAAACAATAGCTGTTTAATTGCTCAGAGCAATTTAAACCAAGCATGAACTGTCTTAGCCAATTAAAAAAATGCTTGTCTGTCTGTGTGTTATTCGGTTATTGTTTTTATAAGAACAATGTTAGAGGCATTAGATCTCATAATGTGCACCAGAAACAAGATCACTGTATTTTTCTACCTCATTTTTAGGATTCAAGCAAATCTCCTATGACATAGCACCAGGGATCTGCATGCAAAGAACATGATCTTGTGGTTTGAGGAGAATGCTGTGTGCTTGTATGCCAGGAGCTGGAACTGGAAAAGGATGTTCAGGACTACAGTCATTAGTATTTAGTAGTACATGTTTCATCATAAATAAATGCACATCTCCCTTCTAGTTTGTTTATTTATGAAAACAGATGTTTAAAATTAAGACAAGCTTTTAGTTTGCCTGTGCTATTTTCTTTAGGTCTCACATGAGAAGAAAGGAACACTCATCAAGAGTTATTGCTTATTTTAAAACCAACTAAGCTTAGCTAATGTTCTCAAGGAGAGGTTTAGCTCTTTCTGAACAACTCAAAGCTTCTGCAACTTCGGCATTTTTGCATTTCTAGTACTATGTTACAAAAAAGATAATTCTACTAATCAAACAGCAAAACAGCAACTGCAAAACATTACTCTGTTGTTACTCTGACTCTGTTTCATTACTTGCAGATTTCCAAACTATGCAACCTTTCTGACTAGGATGCTCTGTCATTTAAGCCTGTACTTCCCATGCATTTTTAACCTTTTCCAGCTTATACTTGGTAAGCTGAATTTGAGATAGATAGTTCATGTTCATATAAGTAGATATAAATGTAGCTTTTAGAAAGTCAAATCCCAATCTGCATTCAGGCTCTCAAATTATCAAGTATTTTCACTATCAATTACATCAAAATAGGCCATCAGGGATGAAAGACTGGAGGGATGCCTTGAGAAATGTTACCATAATCCCAAATCACAGTGTCATCCTTTAAGCAGTGCTGGTGACAGTGTTTATGTTGGTACTTCCAATGAAACCTTGACCTCAATATTACTGTTTAGGAACTTTAGATAAGACTCTTAGATTGAAGTTGACAGACTCAAGAGAAGATAACAGAGTTCAAAACCAAACCCAGAAGCTAAAAATTAGTTTCTTGAAGAAACAGATGTATGCTACCTTTCTCTCTCTATAGTACACAGCCCATTCAACAGAACCATTGACTTGACATTTTAAGCTCCCTTTGCATTTATGGTAGAGCATAACAAAGCACTGAAAATGAAAAGAAAGAAAGCTTTGCAGTTATACAGCATGCTCAATGGTAGTAGCTTCTGCAAAAGGGAACTGAAAGCTACGAACAGAACAGGGGAAAATGTAGTAAGGCAAGTAGCTACTGCAGCTTACTGCTATGCTGAATAAAACAGAAGATAGGCTCTTAAGACAGTGCTGCCAACAGCTGTAAAGTTACAGCAAGCTAACATCTCCTGGTAGTGGAGCCAAGGCAGGGATCAGAGTAACAACTTGAAATTCCTCTTCAGCTTGTGTTAGCTGTACATTTATTCCTGAGAATATCATTATACTAAACATGTAGTGCATCATGGTGCAAGTACATTTGTTCCTTTCAGTGTATCTCACTAGATGACAGCTCTTGAAACCGCAATGTCTCATCCTCTGTGGTCCTGAGTGCAATGATTCTTCTCAAATTATTAACTTACTTTGGCATCTGTTCCTTCACAGAGCTGGCAAAGGGTAGACATTGTTGGACACAGCCTACAAAGGTTCAGTGACTGCAGTACCTGTAACACACATGCATCCTCCCACCCTTGCCTAAACCTTGAAAAGAAATCCTAAATTTACCCACATCATTTAAGATTTATTCCCTAAAAAGTGATTTTGATCTGGGATAGACTGCTACGGAACAGCCAGCTATGTTCACTCAACCTAAATGCAGGTGTAGAAACTCTGTCCCAAGCACTTGCACTAGAGAACAAGCATTTTCAACATACAGACCATGTCTTGTGCATGAATCTTGTGACAGAAACTCCTACACTAACGCGTGAACATAAGCAAGGGGAAAATAAAGCTTTATAGAGGTGGATGGTTGAGTGTTGTATTTAACAACTGTTTTAGCTGGACAAACACAATTCAGTATTCTTTGTAGAACACAAGAAAACAGTTATTTGTTTGTGATCAATCAGCACTAATGTGATTCACAACTGGGATACTGGTTTAGTCCATCTCTGTCCTAAGCAATGTACACAAACAAAAAAAAAAAAAAAAAAAAAAAAC
>NDXB01015458.1:31915-102293 GCA_002631895.1 Agapornis roseicollis | reverse complement strand
CAACAAATAACAAAAAAAAAAAAAAAAAAAAAAAAAAAAAAAAAAAAAAAAAAAACCCAAAGGTTCAGAACAACAGGAATAGTTTAAAAATGACGATTTCAGTCTCAAACTTACAGACTTTACATTTAAATTGCAGGGAACACTTTCTTTTATCTTTCATATCAACCCAAGTGTGTTTCTTTAAAATCACATTGTTTCATCAAGCCATCTGCTACTCGTAGCCAAAATTACA
The DNA here is from genome assembly GCA_002631895.1 of Agapornis roseicollis. NCBI lineage: Eukaryota > Metazoa > Chordata > Aves > Psittaciformes > Psittacidae > Agapornis > Agapornis roseicollis. The sequence goes on along the minus strand of NDXB01015458.1, from coordinate 102,061 downwards.
ATTTGAACAATTTGCCCACATTTCATTTTAGTACTGTATGAAATATTATACTATTTATTGTTATTTTTAAAGAGATATTTTTCCCACCAGACAGAAGTGGGCTCATTAAAAACATCAACATACTTTATAATATCTATTTTTATCCTGGTCAGGAGGATGACTCTGAAAGCTGCTAGGGGCAAAGCATTAGAAAAGCACAACCAGCCTCCTGGGAGAGTCCTGAAAATAGTTTTGCAATGTTCGTGGAAGATATGTATCAGCACCACTCTTACAGGCCTTAGTCAAAAGAACACAAGTTGAAAGAAGCTTAACCAGGAACAGATGTTTCCCTTCACACCCGGCTGTTTAAAATACAGTATATGCTATTTTTTGCCATCTCTTCTTATATATCCACTTACAAAATGTTAACAAAATACACTTTAATAAATATTACCACAGCGGGTCACAAACAGCCAAACCATTGATGTTAGTCTCAACTTCTGCTTCATGACCATACCTACTTCTAAGATCCAAATACTTACAAATAAAATAGGGGCTCTGTTTGCAATGAAAACATGTAGAAAACAAAGTAGTCAGCTAAGTGCTCTGCAATGGTTTTCATTACAATGTGCTAAAGAAATAAATGTATTGTTCTTTTGCAAATACCCTGGAGAGTGAAGGTTTTCAGGTGGGATTTTTTGGGTTTGTTTTAAGGATGAAAATGATTTTAGAGGAGGTTGTGATCATGTGTAGATAAGTAATCCCAGGTAATAAACAGTACTCTGGAGGGGTCATTTTCTAGCCACAGAAGTAAATTTGAACTGCTTATTCGTTCGAAGAATGATCCTCTGAGCAACATTAAAGACTCGATTTTCTCCCTCTTCTATCTTTTACTGCCACCTGCTCTGACTGTATACCCTGCAGGAAAATTCTGAATAGGCCAGCTAAAACATATCTAAAATAATGTTTAGGATTACAATAACCACCCAAGGAACCTTGGCATCAACAGAGCAATCAGAGACTTCACAGAAGAGATCCTTGTAAGACTCTAGCAACAGTTAGGAGTCTAGTGCTCTTCAGAACATGTTAGGCTGCATTTCTTTGCTCCTTCTAAAAAAGAAATTTCAGAGCCAAGACTAAGAGTTGAAGAACAAAAAATGACAAACAAAAGGAGACAAGAATGCCAGATATACTGGAACAACATTTTCTGAACTGGATTTTTAATAGTGATTAGAAATGGAAGTAAAAAAAAATACAAGATTAGCAATTTTCACATTCATTTTATCTAGAATATTTTAGACTTTTTTCTTCTCATTTGCTTGTCAGACTATTACAAAAACAATTATATAAAGTACATACTATTATGGACAAATTTGTCTTATGACACATTTTTTATCTTCCACATCTTTTTGCCATTTCATAGTTAGATGCTGAAGAGAGTTTCAAAACTCAGAAACTGAGAGCTCAAAATCATTTAATATTGCTTTCACATAATATATGGCTATATGAAGTCCTTTGTTTTGATCATGTAAAACAAAGGTTCATTCTGATGTGAGCAAATTTGTTGGAAGTAAACAAAGCATCAAGTCTGAGCTGAATCACTCCCTTGCCTATGAACATCTACAGAGAAGATTAAAAGGGCTCTTGAGAATTCATATAGAGATTCAGCTTTTATCTTATAGGAGAAACAGAAGTCCTCCTAAATATTCCAACCCTTCCTCTACCTAGCAACTTAAAAGAAGCAGGAGAATTAACCTTTTGACAGCAGTACTAACATAAAAAGTCTTCACTAATTACAGACATACCATTACCCTCCAGCAAATGATGTGCATGAACTAAATGGCAGTTACCTTGATAATATCCAACCAGCTAGAGATGAATGGAGGGAAAAAACGAGAAAGTAGGAAAGGAAGTATCTCACTAGTTTATTGAAAACATCAGTATGGAGAAACCTGCAGTGAGACTGACCTATGGTTGTCTGGGGTGTGTAGCAGTTTCTTACCCATCCACTCAGCCTGTCTCCTGCCTGCTGCTCCCTTCAAAGGAGTGAAGGCAGATGAAGGGCAGGAGGATTGAACCTGTTCAAGAATGTCTCTCCTTTCAGGAGTGCACTAAGCAAGTTTGACTACAGTTTAAACTTGTGGGTAGTAATGTGTATTAATTTTCAGTCCACAAACAAACACTTGAAACATACTAATTCTTCATGCTAATTTTATTCCTGAGAACATTTTCTTTTTTTAAGAGACATCCAGAAAAATTCCAGCAAATACCAGTTCATACCATATATTCCATAAAACTGGCAGGACAGCTCAAATATGGTAGATCCTTTCAGCAATATAGGATGTGGACTCTTCATACAAGTGTTAGTACTGTATAGCCTGCCTTTCAAAACAGTCCAATTCCCTGTGCAACTTGCCTTTGTACCAGGGAGAACTGGTGGTCACTGTTTCAGATGCCTACTCTAGAACAAATACATAGGTATCAGTGTCCCTGGAAAGCAGGTTTCTTTGGCATATTCCTCCCTGGGGTCACACTTGCTTAAGTCCAAGAGGTATCATCACTTCCTTGGCCTACCAATGCTATTACTAGAAAACAAAGGTTAACAAACTTACAGGCAAAGTCACTACTGCAGGAGTCAAGATTATTTCTAGGGTACTTTGGTCTACAGTTGTTCAGAGGACCACTTAAGGGAGTGAAAAGTTACTGGCAGCTTTTGAGCTAGTGCTGGTGATAGCATCTGTATGCTCACTGAACTTCATCAAGACCATGAACAGAGGGAATAGCAATAAGCAAATCTGACAAACAATCTCATATGGCAGATTCCATCTAAAGATAAGTGTGACACAGGTGTTTCAAGATAACAGTCACATTTCAGGCTGAACCGTTCTGCTTCTGAAAAGGCAAAACCAAATATTCATCTGTATGGCCTTAGGTTTGTTGCAAGAAATTAGACTCATTTCTGAGTCAAGTGAGGACACAGCAGCAGGGAGAGGTCCTTGTCTAGTCAAAATCACAGAAATAAGATGCCTGCGTTTGGGTTCCAGTTAAGCTACAGCATTTTTAAACCACGTTTTCCTGTGCTTATCATACATCCCCAAGGATGTACAACCTTCTGCTGTTACAGTTCTTCTAGAGCACGTAACTCAGACTAATGTGGAAAAGAAAGGTCATGAGAAACACACTCAGCATTCATATATGACTGTGTATCCAAAATAACTCTTTTCTTGGGATGTCAGCCTAGCTTCTTCTTCCCTTGTCTGAGCAGATGAAAAAAAAAAAAAAAAAACCCAATAAAAAAAACAAATCAAAAAAAAACAAAAAAAAAAAAAAACCCCATTAAAAAAAAAAAAAAACCCCATTAAAAAAAAAAAAAAACCCCATTAAAAAAAAAAAAAAACCCCATTAAAAAAAAAAAAAAACCCCATTAAAAAAAAAAAAAAACAACCCAGAAACAGGATACACAAAAGAGAAACTAAGCAAGTAATTAAAGACAACCCCATTTTACAAGACAAGTCAAATTACTACAAAATATCGTACCTTAAAAGTAACATCTCTGATTTGCAACAACTTCAGAATGATCTGAGCCACAGTGATCAGAAGTTCAGAAGTTAGCTTTGCACATTAAAAAGCAGATTAGCAAATACTTACTCTCTGCTTTGCCTGAGAGCTAAAGACAGGAGTGCTAATACAGCAGTAAAGTACATAAACAACAGCTACTTCTTTCATTGCCCAGGAATTACATAATAAAGACATCACAGGCCTGTTTGAGCTCTTTAAGACAGTTGGAACTGCACTAGAACCACATAGATATGAGAAAACAAAGAGAATGTGGTGATGTCAATATGATTTTATGTTACCTATGCAACACTATGTCCTCAGTATTTAATCATCTCCTGGCTCTTACCATGGTCAGAAACTCCAGTAGTGGCAGAACATACAGAAGAAAGTATAGAATGAGGTCAGTGTCTCAAACCACAGAGGGACCTCAGCAACAAAACATAGGTTTTCCCAGAGAATCTTCTTGCCATTTCTTCAATGTTTTATAGCCAACATTGTACTGAGACACTTTGCTTCAATGAGCAAGAACCATTGTCCAGGTGAAATAACCTCCTCATTCCTAATTCATTACTCTTAAACATTTATATGTCATTACAGAACAAGGAAAAATATATTACCAATGCTTTATGCCACTGAAAAATTGTTTTGTGTTTGCCAGGAGCAAGCAGTTAATTTTCAATATGACATACATTTTCAACACAACAACTAGTCAACAGAGAAAAGAAGTTACTAAAATTGCATCCTGTTCAAACTCCATGTAAACAATACTTGCTCAGCAGTCCATAATAAAACTAATGCAATTACTTTTCTCAGGGTGAAGGAATTTTTTCCTAGTAAATTCACCATTGGAGAAAATTTTTAACTTGATATTTTGTTTTGAAACTCTGGCTATTCTATTTGATATCTATTTTTTAAGTACAGCAATTTGCAATACAGAAAGACAATAAACCTGTGCTAAACACCTCTGCTATGAAAAGCTCTGTGCTCAGGGATTTACCTATTCAATTACAACACTCTATTAACTTCAATTGTACTCCACAGTTTGAGGAGAATTAGAGGGTTGCAATTTTTTGAAAGAAAGCAGTTGCATCCTCTAACAGCTTTTTATTAATACTTTCTTTGAAGAACATCCTTTAATTTTCATTTCTTTTGTTTGCAAACATCTGGTTTATATGCCGTTAGAAGCAATGGACATTTTTGTTGCTCAAATTAGTTAATATGACAATTAATTCCTACTCCAAAACAAGTCCTGTTTCCCGAGTTAGATTTACATAAAAGTGTTGAGACTTTCACAATGTGTTTAATCAGATATAGACTGTGACACAATATACACTTGACAGCAACAGCTTCAAAGACCTTCAAATTCCTCTACATCAAATAACATTTGAGGATGAACGACATACTCAGCCTACAGAGAAACAGTAAATATACATTTTAGCTATTAAAATTTAAATTATTATCTTCCAAAAAGGCATCTTCATAACCCCATAATCAAATGGCTCCTATCAACAGAAACATTTCCATGTCTAGAAAAGCATTCTAAAGAGCCTCAGAATTGAATATTTATGGAAATAAGATGACTCCTGGATTGTCATTTTGTTTTCCTGTTAGGCACACTTTTTCTGAAGTTACAAGTGTAAAGAAATTTTCTGTTGCAATGATGTAGAATTTTGCTACCAGTTGTGACAGATAAGCCTACATTTCTAGTTCCACTCAAAGAACTGAAGAACAAAGCCAAACACATAGGAAAAGATACACAATAACTACACCAGTCTTGCCTGAGTGTGAATATATAGAAATAGTCCAAGATCACATCAGATTAGTAGTGCAAGAACACATGAATGAATCCTAAAGTGAAATTCAGACTCAAACTTCTATATATAATTAAGCATTCAAAAAACTTCAGTTTGTTCTGATACCAAAATCTATGTATCTTTAATTATGATGACAATGATCAGATAGTCATAGCTGCATTATTTTTAATCCATTGTTTACAATTCATAGTAAAAACAAAACACTGAACAGGAGTGTAGTCTGTCAAGCTAAGTCCCTCTCAAGCTCATACAGCCTGTGCTGCAATTTGTTCTACAAAATTTTCTTAACTATTAGTTATCACTGCAAGATGGATTAAAGCAAGGGGAGTATGCCTACCAACAGTATTCTTACACCATGTGGCTAAGTAAATATGGTATTTAATGATAGTTTTTGTAACATGCAAAAGGACACAACAGATGCTGCAATATTTGAAAGATGCCCAATGAATCTGTCTTCACTAAAATGGACATAACCTGCTAATTTCCAGTCTGGCAGAATATTACAGCATCAAAAATAATTGTAAAAAGAAGGAACCAAACAAAGAATTGCAGGGTTCTCTTCAAACTCTCCAGTATATACAGAAGTTTCTTGAAAACAACAAAGGAATGACAAAGGGATCTAAGTTACCATCTCTGACTGCTATCATGTTACAATGAAACAAAACTAATCTGGGAGATTTTTGGTGTTAACAGGCCTTTTAGCTACAGTAGTACCATCCAACAGGATATTTTTACACTAAAATAGAAATAATATACATTGTTTCAACTTAAAATGTTATCCATTATAGGTCTGTCTTCTACTGTCTTAGTTGGTATCTGTGAGAGATCACTGTCCTATGATACTACAAATCATTTTCTCATAACAATCAGACTTATTTCTCTCAGTAAGTATAATTACCCTTCACATACTTAAAATTACAAACCACTGTACAAAGTGGACACATACTCCTCTTGTCAGACTGACAGAACTAGCAGCAGTAATTATAGTGCAAATAAAAAGATACTCTGCTTTGGCGGTTGCCCCTCTTCCTCCTCTCTCCCCCCGTTTGTTTGGTTTTTACTCACTTTCTTAATAAAATCAGGAATCTCCTTTTTGTCTGCAAGTTGGTTTAAAGCAGAGCAGCACTCCACCTCCAAGATATATCCTTCACTATGGATGCCACCTTTTGAAGACCTACAGAGGCAAATAGAAAAAAAAAGAATCAGTTTCTGTTGTAAAGATCAGACACCCAGATATTCCCTTTTTAAGCATTTCTCCTGGAGAGCTAACCTTCAGACAAAACTTCAGTTCCAATTCATTCACTCCATTCAGCTCCACACAGTTCTGACAAGTGGCAGCTACAGCATCTCACCTGCTTGCTAGGAAAGGAAATCATGGTAGTAACTGTGGATAGTGGAATGCCTCAGGGACTTCCGAATTTCTTAATCTGTCCAAGAAACATTCTGTCAGCCTGGCATCTATGTACAATGCCAAGGAAATGTCCAGGTGAGGTAACTCAGCATAGTCAGAAAGCAGGCTCCAATGCAGCAGGCTGACAGATGCTCTGGACCCCACAGGGCAGCCTGATGTAGGATGTGTTTCACAGACAATAATTAAAGGAATCCCTGCTCTTATCTGCCACCATTCCAAGTCAACATTTAAAAACTAGCAGCTAATCAAAGTAATCTATTCTTCAGTCTTACCTTATGCTTAGTTGTTGACAAAGGTAAAGGTATGTCTCTTTCAGAAGACACTAACTCCTAAAATATTTCCAAGTGTATGGCATCTGCCATATATAATTTGCAATTGTATATACATATATACAAATATACAATGCAGAACAGATACATATATAGAGATAGACAATGCAGAACAAATCAATACTGTGGAAATATGGTACCAGTAAAAATCTGCCAAAGGGAAGTTTGGAAGTTATCCTGACTGATCTTAAGAAACTGTCCACAGGCATGCACTGTAAGGCAGTGCTACTGAAGGCAGCTTTTATCTCCTTTATCTCATATTTTTTGAAAGAAAACTTACATGCCTGATCAACAGAGGAAGTCTATAGAATCATTTGTCTTATCAGTTCTTTAGGAGAACACATGGAGGAATGTACAGAATAAAAGCTAGCATATAATTATTGGGATTAGTTACAAAGTAGTTATCTTAACAGATCTAGTTTGAAGTACAGAACTAATCCTGGCCAGCACTCATGTGACACACTGGGTACCTACTGGACAGGAAGAAAGGTGCAGAAGTTTGAACCAAGAGTGCTGAAGAAGCATGGCTTCCTAAAATAACAAAAGGGCTTTGCAGGCTTGCCATGCTAGCAAAAGCACGTCTGTGCAGAAGCCCTGTTCTGGGGACTGAGACTGGGTGACACGTAAAGCATGCTTCAGCTACAGATGGTCCCAGGGGCTTTCCCAAGATGCTAACAGTTACTCAGAGCCACGAGATGCGTAGGCTGCTGAATGCAAACTGGCAGTGTGTTTCCTAGGCAATACTGCAGAAACTTTCTGACATACCACATGATATGGTATTTTGTACTTGATCCTCCCACTTTCACAAGGGCTGCACTCTCACTTCCCCTCTCTTATCTCACTTACACATAGGACAGGTGGTACCAGACTGTGAGTTGTTTGGGAACACTTAAGCCTTTTTCCTATTTGTTTTTACCCTCCTTTCTCATGAGGAGTGGTTCTCACAACTTGTGGTCCTGTTCTGGTCTTGATTCTTGACAGAAAATATAACAAAACACTGTTGTCCATAGAAGCTCTCAAAACATCTTCAAAGAATTTACAAAAATCATTACAGGGGGGCTTGAAAGTTTTCCATCACTACTCCTCTGAAACACATGTAGAGTAATTAATTAAAGCAGCAAAGAACAACTTTGTCAAGAAAGCAAACATACAAAACAACAACAAAAAAAAACCCGCTAACTTTTGTGAGGGGAACACATAAACTGCAGACAACCATTTTTGCTGTTCTAGATAGTCTAAAACAAGACTAGGTAAGTCTAGATAATTTATTCTGTGCAGATTTTCTGCCACAGATGAACTCCGTGAATTCAAGAACCTAATAATACACTTTAAAAAGTCTCCCTGCTAAAGTACTTACTGCTCTACCTACATTTTTTTCCAAAATCCGTACATGAACAACTGGAAATGTAGCCCTGAGGTTATCTAGCCATGATAGAATGATGGAAAGATAGAAAGAAGTAAGTATGAACTGGGGCTCTCTAATGCCCTAGCAGTCAGTACAACATCAAAACTGCCACTGGATATTGTAATGCGAAGTCCATACAACATCAAACTCTCCAGTGCTTTAGTGGTTGCATAATTCCAAACCAGAAGTGGGTTACCAAGTACAGGCAGCAATGAACTAAGCCCTTTTTAGGCAACCAATCCCAACTCAGGGGAACAACATCAAACCTCTAGAAACATGAGGACCAAATGCCTCCCCCATTTCGCATGCTGGAACAACCCATTGCACTCATCACAGCCCCCTTCCAGCCCAGATGAGGAAGCCATACAGCTCAAATTCAAAGCTAAGTTATCAAACCCCAGAAATTAAGTATGTGCCACACTACTTCTGTGTCCACCCTTTTTAACAAAGCCTGTTCCTTACACTGTGATCAGGTCTCCATGCAAACTGTGGCACTGCTGTAACAGTAATGCTTGCTGTGACAAATGTGAAAACTCACAATTCCAATTGTGCCAGAAGAATGAGGATTTAGACGTTTAAACCCACTGGCTATCTGTAAAACAATTTATTTTCAACCTATATTGGTGAGGTTTATACACAGGTGTAAGGAAGAGAGAAGTTAGCCCTAGAACCATGCTCGCTTATTTCCTCTCATCCCCCTCAACAGCTCCTTGGACTCTGATTTTGTCCAGTTTCTGGAGGACCTACTTCCAAGTTCCTTGAAAAGAGTGTTATCTGACATGCAGATTATATCCATAAAAACATAGTGATTCTTACTGCTTAAATAGACCCATTTATTTTTCCCACTTTAACAATAACTTATTTTGAAATATATTTGCTGCTTGTAAATATTTAAGCAAACAGGAGGCAGTGAATTCTTCCTCTAACAACTTGGGGGCTGCCTCTGCTCTAGGACTCATGAAAGAAACTGTATCAAATACCACAGCACTCTGTTGGGAACATTATTTTGCAGAAAACACATAACAGAACTTACTGAAGGCCATAAAATCTTCCAACAGAAGTATTCTATACTACCAACAAGCATTTTTCCATGCTTTCAAGTAAAGTATGTGCATAGACTTTAAAAGTGAGTCTTTGCCTGTACCTTTTCAGGCAAAATTTAAGAACCTATTATTCTGTCACAGACAAACAAAACAAAAGCTGTAGCTTCTTACATTAAAATAATAAATAGCTGTGGCTGTGACAGACCACAGAAATAATTTCCTGAGCAAATCTAGGTGGGCAAGAAATTCTTCCCAGCTTCTGTATAATAAACAATGCATTTCTTCCAGGAATCACAAAGTATTTTATAACTATCATAAAAGACTCTCATTATGCTCTTTGAATAGTAATAGTATAGCTGTAGAGAAGTAGCTAAATATAGGACAGGTAAATCCTGTACTGAACAGTAATTATTATACTTTCAGTTTTACTAATGTAATGGTACTCCTTTTAGGATCACTTTCATTAGATTATGAATTAGGAGTCCCAAGATAAGCACATCTGCCAACAACACAGAAGTCAGAGGAAAAGTCAAAAGCAGAGCTCAAGTCTCCTGAATTCAGTCTTGCCCCGGGGGAGATCATCCCCCTTGTTCTCTTCTGAAGAAGGACTGATACCAGCCATTTGAGAAATAACCCTGAAAGAAGCACACCCTGATACAGTAGTGCTGTACTCTTCTTGGCAGCTAAGATGAACTGGAGAAGCTGGTACACCTGGACTCATTACGTTACTCATTAGTACTCTCTATAATGAGGAGTGTGGTATTTTGTAATACCTGAGAGGGTACAGAAGGGACAGTGCAAACAACACCAATGCTTTGCCTGCAGTGGGGAAGGGCAGTCTCCTGGAACCACCCCAGGAGAGAACAATCACTGGTTAATCATGGAGACAGCCAGAAAATTCCACTGCATCTTGTGCACCCTAGGCTTTTATTTGTTTTTCTTACTTTGTTATGTATTCACTGCTTGTTTATCTATTTTCCCGAAGAAGGGATTTTTCTGTCACTGTGGGTAACCTCAGTGACCACCACGGACAAACTTAAACACGGGGTGGCAATGAGCTGACAGAGAATTTCAGGCTACTGGTGCTGTGCAAAGGGACAGCATTCACAGGGGTAGAGGTTACCCGCAAGTGTCGCTGATACAGAAACGCTAAGGACCATAGACTTAAAAAGAGTGTCGTCTTGAATCCTAAATAGGACCTCTAGTGCCACTAAAGAAGAAAATACATAGAATAAATAAGATTTTCAGCTATAATTGGAAGTTCACTGGCCAAAACTATTTCATGATGGTTGTTTCAGTAGGCTGCCATTTCCTGCACAGCTGGTTGGAGTTAAGCACCATTTCATGGTAGATAAACCATAGCCAGCTGTAGAGTACCAGTAACTTACACAGTGACTATTAAAGCTGACAACTCGGTGTCTGTTACGAACTGGATTTCCAATCCTCTTCAGACACAAGAAGGAAACAATTGACCCAATATTTGGTCCTAATCCCCCTTTAGTTCTCCATGCCCATAAATTTGGCAAGCCACTTGTAAGCCCTTGTAAGCAATCTGACATGTAAGCTGCACAGACACTAAAATTGCTATTTAATTAAGATGATGCTAGGAATATGAGTGCAGTTTTGAGATCTTTCGACTGCACAGGAATAGCTCCACAGTTCAAAATGTAACTGTACATTTATAACAAACTGATCTACATTACAAAACAATTAAAACCACATCTAGGTGATTAATATGGCAGTTGGTATCTGTAGAACTCTTGGTTAAAAATCTAGCAAAACTAGGGTTTTTGAAAACCAAGGTGGCAGCAATTACAAACCCATGGGCTTTTGTATAAACTTTTTTTAATGACAGCATATAGAGTTTCTTGAGAAAAGTCGAAGCATGTATGCATACATAGGTATCTTTAATGTGCAGTGTTTATCATTTTGAGAACACAGATGAAAGAACATTTATTTTGGGATAATGTTAAAAGTTGTGAGGAAATATGTATTTCTTTGAACTTGAAACAAATAGCAAACTTTAAAAACTCAAGCCATTGTCCCCTGAGATAAAAGAAGGTATCTGTTGACCTCTGAGTATGGAATAAATATTATCTTTTCAGCAAGCTGAAATCAGCCTGCTGAGAGCAACAACACATACTGCATTTGCACACAAAACACAGTTAATCCTAATGTAGACAAAGTCAGACATTTGCCACGTTCAAGCCTAAATCCTACCAGATACACATGCATTCATGTTGAAATTAAAATTATATTGTACCAATGCAAAGTATCTACTTCCACCAACTCAAGCAAGCACATAAGTTCTGGAGATCACTGGGTTTTTTTGTCAGACTGTATCATTGTGGACCACCTTCAACTGGAGTTCCTACTTTCTGTGGAATATCTTCCAGGGGGTTGCTGCTTCTTCCCAATGTAATTATATCTTTTCGTACATCATCAGTTTCTTGGCATAATACAGTTCTCCCTTCTTTCATGGGGTAAGCTGTTCACTACTATTAAAAGGGAAGTTTAGTTTGACTGGAAAAATACAGATTTTCTATAAATCCACTTTCCACATTTTCTGTAAATCCAGACTAAATGACACAGAAGACAAAAAATAAGGTATAGCTCAGAGAATGCCATTAATTGAAACCACTTGGAATTAATGGGGGGAAAAAAAAAAACATAAAAATCCTGTTTTGCTATTAAATGTTTGAACTCAGTCCATCAAATTCCTTTGCAGATAAATAAGACTTATTTTTGGCCAAATGATGAAAAGTCTGCATTCCATCAGGATTAATGGATATAGGGAAATTATCATTTATCAAGTGAATCACTGAACACATGACACCTCAGTATTTTATATAAAGGGAAACCAGCTGCAATGCTGTTTGAGGTAAACATCGAAGTTTACTCTAAAATAAAATTTATTCTTAAATTACACTACTTAGTCTACTGCATGGCAATATTTCCAGGCTGAATTCTCTATTGAGTGGAGACAAAAATCTGTAGAAGGGTATGTCCTAAGACATAGATAGAACAGTGAAGATAAGGACCTCTCTGCATTTGTTTTACATTCCATGCTTTGCTCTGCTGTGGTGAAATGGAGCATCTGCAAACACATCAAATCTATTGTAAGCAGACAGTCCTAAACCCATTCCATGCTTCTTCCTACTGGAAGAGAATGGAGCTTGCTTTCCATGCTTCTTCCTACTGGAAGAGAATGGAGCTTGCTTTCTGGTGACCAGTAGTTAAAAAGCAAAATAAAACATTTTAACTGGCATAGAATTTTGAAACTTTAAGATAATAGACAGGGGTGTCACACTACAGGAAGCTGGGAATAAATTAAAGTAGCTTTGTGCTATGGTTTTGCTAGTTTTTATCCAGGGGCTGACTTGGCAATTTCTTTGCAGAGAACAGGTTATCTGCAACAGCCACAGGCTGTCCAAAACAGTAACACACACAATACACAGACTTGTGTGCCTAGCAAAGACTGTTATATTAAAAAATATTGAGTATGGAAATAAACGGGCAAAGACAGAAAGATCCTTACACACACAAAGAACTATCTCTGTTACTCAGAGGGAATATAACTTACGTATCAGGACTTTCTTGACACCTGGAACCTTCCCTACACTGAACAAAAAAACCCTGTACAAACTGGGCTTGAAGATTTTTCTTTGCCTAGTTTTTTTTTTTTTTTTACAAGATGCCTTCTCCAAGAAACCCAAGTATCCCAGAACTCAGCNTGACACCTGGAACCTTCCCTACACTGAACAAAAAAACCCTGTACAAACTGGGCTTGAAGATTTTTCTTTGCCTAGTTTTTTTTTTTTTTTTTACAAGATGCCTTCTCCAAGAAACCCAAGTATCCCAGAACTCAGCACAGACAGTAAACCAGTCAGCTTCTTTTGAATGAAGAAGTCAATTGAAATTTAAAGAGGGAAAAGTGTTCACAGGAGCACTGAAATTATCTGACACTAATCAATTTGCCTTCTAATCACCGGTTAGGGTGCACAATGCAATTAGGTGCTAGAGAAATATTTCGATTTAATATATTAAATTTAATGAGGGCAACGGCAGAGTCCTTCAGCTGTGTGGCAGGGTACCTTCATGCCCAGTTCCAGTAAAGAATTAAACACTCTTATATTTACTTCATTTACGTTAATTGAAAATGACACTTTCTGCAGTGCAAACAACTGTGTTGTCAATTAAAAAAAAAAAGTAAATCTATCCTTTACTTTCATATTCTCCCTAATATTCCAAGGGACAAACCTTCCTTTTCAACTTTTATAGCTTCTATCTATGTTAGGGATATGTTTCACCAAATGTCCTACAGCAGCAATGTCTCCTACTTCCTTATTTACCAGAAATGATTAGACAGCTAAGATAATGAAGCCACAGAGATACCAAGAGAGATTAAACACAAAGTTATCATAATGGCTCTAAAAGTCATCATCAATGTAACAATGATGTTGCGAATTCACAGTTTTCAAAACTTCAGAACAACAGCAAAATAGGAGGAATAACACTAACAGGTACTTTTCAGTCAAGTTTTAATGCATAACTAAGGACTAACTTTTCCATTTTATTTTTTAACAAATTAACGCACTGCAAATCTCAGTGATAGGAGCACCACACAGTTCTTGATGTGCATCATCTGCTGCAGCTAGTACAGCCTCTACCTAACTCTGAAGAGGCAGTGCTATAAAGCTACATCCTCAAACTGTGAGTCAATAGTATCCATGTTAAAATGCAAAACTGACATAAAAAGGTACAACACTGATTAAAGACTAGTCCAAGTGTTCAGCTCTGTCTCTGCATACACAGAACTGACTGTGTATACCGTACCAAAAGGTACTAAAATACAACAACTTGATTTTTGTTCCATTCAGGCAACAAAAATAGCAAAGTGAAAAAACACATGTGGTATTTGAATTGTATTTCTATAGCACTGGAGACACCTGCGCTGAAGCATCTGCAGTAAGAAAGGAACTACAGCCTCAGATGTTCTGCAGAAGGTTCCTGGGAAGCTCAAGGGCAGGCCCCACACCAATGTACAGAGCTTTCTATGGCACTTGGCTCCCTATGAACACCTGGCACCACAATTACAGAAAGAAGACGAAGACCACTTTGTACTTCAGAGTATAAATGACATTACTAGTGATCCTACAACTGTAGCTGGACCACTTGTACTTTTAAAATCTTATGACAGAAATAATAAACACTCACCTGATCAACAAATATCCTAAGGAGGCCTTAACTTCTGCCCAAGAGTTCAACTGTTTTATACAGAGACAGTCTACAGATGCCAGACACCTGAGAGCCCTCAGTAAAAAAAGCGTAATTTATTCCTCAGCAGCAGCATAGTGAGAAAGGTTTATTTAAAAAGATTAACAGTATGTCTTTTATTTCCTAACCAGGAATGGGATAAACTCACAGTTCCAATATAGCTGGTCTCTAGGCAGGCCATAGTCATGCAAAATCTGTGCAACACCCATCTCTCCCTTGCACTTGGTAATGCATTTTTTGCACCCACACTCTTCTCCCATACTCCCTGCCAAACTCAGGAACATTTAAACTACATGAAACACCAAACTTATGTAACTTCCCTTTCTGGTGCTTGTCTGGTTTTGCCCACTGCACTACGTCTCTTCCACTTCCCTATGCAGTCAGAAATGACAGATAAGAGAATGCAAAGAAATGGAGTGTGAACGTAAAAGGAAATATAATTGGTTCAAGACTCTCTACTGTCTTCAATTTCGTAGTCATTTACAGCTGTCTCAAGTGTGTCAAACACTGGCACCCAAGTGAGTGAGTAGGCAATTAAGAGTTTGTACTCTTGCACAATCATTCTTCACAGATGTAAAACTACTGGATATGGCACGAGACAGCAGTGACACACTGAGTGCTCTGGCTTGAAGACAGTATCGCTGCACTGTGAAGGATGCTGCTTTTTCCTGATGTGTCTTTGCAGCTCATCCCTGAAAGATGCTGAACCCTTGGACCCTAATCCATCAGAAGTGCTTAAGTGCTTACTTAATATGGCAAACTCATGCATGTAAATACTTTCATTAGTTTCAGCAGGGTATTTTGTAAGCAGGGGAAACAAGGCTCCAAAACTGAGCAAGCTCAACCCACTATTACTCAGGAAAAGTCCACTGTTTAGACAAACGTTTTATGTTTTGACCATAAAACTGGAAAGCCTTTAAACAATACTATCAGACAAAGCCTGCATGAAGTTCTCTGATAATAAAAGTAAAAGCAAGTCGAGGTAAATTGAGAATTGTTTTAGAAGCTAAAAGTGCCTTTGACATCTAACGCCTACATTTATTCCCTACTGAAATGCAAGAATTTTTCCTACTCAATCCCGTCTGTAATTGCTACCTATTGATTACCAGGCTGTAGCAAACTGAATGGTGGTTTTACTTTAGTTTTTTAAAGAGGTGTCTAAAACAGCTACATCCTTTCCTGCAAGTATCAGCACAAAGAGAGGGACTAGGATAGCCAAATGTTGGTTTAAATATCCCCCAACCTTCAGTAGTGGTCACTTTCAGAAGAGGAATGCAACTAACCAAGGAAAACTGTAACAGAATTGCTGCAACAACACAGGTAGCTGCAGAGTTGTACGTAGCCAGATAAGGTCATATTATGTTTTAAATCATTAAAAATTATAAATATGCACTTACAAATACTCATATTTGAATTTTCTTGTATTTAACAGCACATTGTAGTGATTATTTATTTATATCAGAGTAAACCATAAAAGAACAGTATTCCTGTTTATTCATCTTCAGACTTTGATTATGTAAAATATTCTTAATGCATTTCAAGAACTGAACAAAGCAGGAGAATCATCTTTTTATTTAAGGAGTCTGCGCTGACTGAAAATTTAAAAGAACTTGTGCTGTTTAGAGGAAAGAAGGGCCTGAAGTCCACAAATAAATTTAAAAAGTATGCATTAGTACTGCAGTTCTCCAATTAACTGTATTAACAGTAACCATCTAAACACAAAACAAGCCTGTCCTAAGCAAACATTTCTTCTGTCTCAATTTAATCGAATACATTCTTAAAGGGCACCAAGAGGACCATCCTCACAAATTGTCAGGCATAGGGCTTGTTTGTTTGCCTCTCATGACAACACATCCTAAAATACAGAGCATATTTCAACTTGTTATTCTCTGAGTCGTCTGCCAAACTGCAAATGAATTGTAAACATGAAAAACATGTTAAGCCTATTCAAGCCCACCAAAAAAAAAAAAAAAAGGGAAAAAAATATTAAAAAAATCAAGTCTTGCACAGTAAACTCCGCTATAATTTCCTGATGTAGGTCAAAACTCAGCAGGAAATCACATTGTCTATTTTTATCCCAGTTCACTGGAAGTGCTTTACCTTTCTGTTTTCTTGATAAGCACAGCCCTGAAGATTTGTTCCTGGGGAGTTTTCTCTTTTTCATCAGTTGGTTGCACGAAAGGGTGGACAGCAGCCAAGACAAAGCCCTGCTGGTACAATTCTTGCAGCTGAGCTGGAAGATCACACAAGGAGGAGAGCTTGATTGCAGATGATCCTGGCAGCTCAGCTGGAAACAAAAAGAAATTGGTCAATAATCCTTCACCAGACTATCCTGATTTTTAAAATCCAGGCTCTTGAGAGTCAAACAAGCTCTACAATATTAACACAAAATTGACCTTTCCTGAGGTCCATTTTGTATTTCAGATTTTGAGCAGGCTGTCTTGGCAAAGGATTTGTATCACACGAGAGACTGGTGCTATTAAACAATAAGTGAGATACATTAAAATGCCAAATTCACTACACAGTCTGGCAGAGATGAAGTGGAGGACTTAAAAAAAACAAGGCAGTCAGTCAAAAGATAGTCTAACTTTTAGTAATTGTCATACTAATGCGAGTTGAGGAGAGTAAGCCATGACTCAAAAATCTAAGAGAAAGGGGATGTCAAAAAAATGTAGAACACAACAAATTCAAAAGCAATAAACAGAAGCATCCATCTACACAAAAGCTGCATTATCAGACTAAGAGATCACTGATACAAAATGCTGTTGAGACCAAATATCTACAAATATGACTAAAGAGAGCTTTACAGGTATACTGATAACAGAGCAACGCATATCTGTAGTGATAAGAAACCTTTTAAAACAGACATTAAACCTTATACCTCAGGGCTTAAGCAAACCAATACATATTAGAGATAAGGATGAGATTTAGTGCATGAAAATAATCCCTCCCCAATCTGCTTACTGTGGGGTTTCATGCCTTCCTGTGAAGCATATAATGCTGACTCCTGTCACACACGACATACACACAGATACTACAGTCAGTAAAGCAACTGCCCTTATTTCTTTGGGATCTTGTGGGCTTCAAAAGAAAACTCCATAAATCATCTAAACCAACCTTCCATTCTCTTTCTCTCTATATCAGTAATTCTTCATACATTTTTCATATCTTATGTGAAAAGACATCCTTCTTTCCTGACCTTTGTATCTTCATTGCCATCTCTCTAGGGGGATATTTCTTATTTCATTCCCAGCCATATAGAGTGGTGAGGTGCTGGATGACTTCCCCTCCCACTGAAACCAATAGGGAGGGGATGTTGCAAGAAACATGACAGAGGTTCCCAGCAACTTGCAGGCCTTCATTAAAAAAAAAGCACTGGAGAATAGTTTGTATGAAAGATACCAGCAATGCAAAATAAGGTTTCATTGTACTGCTTTTTTCATCAAACTGCATGGCTACCCTTTATGAATAATGAAAGAGGTTCTCAAAAGCCTAATAAATATTCAAAACCAATAATACAGAGGAATAATTTAAATAATAATAGATGTGCTTGGTATGATTTTGCTTCATATGAGACCGTGTTCCAGAAGAGGATAACGGAACTTTTTTGACCAAGAACTCGAAGATGCAGAATTTTTATTATTTTTGCCAAAACAATGAGAAATCCAAGCAATGCGTACATTGAAAGAAAATAGGGCTCTACCTTTTAGAACAGCAAATAAATCACTTCAGTCATAAAAAGAGATGACATGAATGAATAATGACGAATAATGCATAATAAATAATAAAATCAGCTGGGTTGTTTGTTTTTTTTTTTTTACTGAGGATCAAAATGGGGAAACCCAGATGTCAGAAGTACTTTGTCCTTCTTGTGGCTCAGACACTCCAAAACTGTGGACTATCCTGCAAATAATGCAATTAATTTAAAGACTATGAAAGCTGGAATACATTTCTGAATGAGCATTTTAACTGAATACAATGGAATGACTAAACACTATTCAGTAATGCTAATTCTGGAGGATTTATTGGTAAAACTAATAGAAAGTCTACTCATTAACATGGGAGAGCAATTGCTTCTTCCTGGAAGCTAAACATGAAGGGAAAGTGTGATAACATATAATTGGAGCCTTGGGATGTACACTTGGAGATTAAAAAAGAAAGGTAATAGAAAATAAAGATGTGAAGGATCATTCAGCTAGTCCATCCTATTACCTAGAGGCAGGATCAGTTCTAGTTTAGCCATTTCTCACAGTTTTTCTCATCTATTTTTAAAAACCTTTAGTAATGGAGATTCCGCAAGCCCCACAAGTCATGTTCCAGTACTTCTCTATTTTTACTATTCAAAACCTTTTCCTAGCATGTGGCCTAAAGTTCCCTCTCTGAAATTCAAGACTGTTACTTCCTCGCTAGTAGTTTTCTGCATCAGCATTTTACAATTCCTACTACCTAACATGCCTTAATCTTACCTTCTTTAGACTGTACAAACTCAGTCCTTTCAAGGTTTTCTGTTTGCTTGTGTTTTCTAGATTTCTAGGTAATCTTTGATGGTTCTCTCCTGATACCTTTCCATTGGTCAACACCTCTCTTCAAGTATAGTACCTACGCCTCACCACAGTGATCCAGCACAAGCCTCTTCACAGCTTTGTGGAATGGAAAAGCTTTTTTGCGATTATACATCAGTTCACATCACTTGGGGGAAAAAAAAAAAAGGAAATTTTTTTCCCCATGACTAATGGTGGCCAAATGTCCCTGCCCTTAGTGATTTTTAGGGCCTTCTTCTTTCAGTGTTCCAGAGTCATCCTGGATTCTGAGCTCCACAGTGTGAACAGCACTTCTCACATTGGCAAATCTCAATAAACATACTCAGTGGTCTATTGCTAGAATAGTTAATGAAAATCATGAATTTTAACAAACTCTGGATAGAACTATATTAAGTCTTACAGGTAATACATCTTTTTGTATTGGTTTGGTGCTAAACTACTGCTCTACCCTTGGACTAGAGATCCTTAAAGAAGACAACAGCTCTTGCTACACAAGTGATGCCCAGACGGTCCACATGGGTTTCCTGGGTCTGCAGATCTGTGCTCCCACAGACAAACTTGTTCATGTGATGCAGATTCCTCCCCCAAAATCCCTGCCACTCATTATCCTCTGGATATTGTATAAGTTATTTGCTCCACAATCTTTCTGAGCATTAAGTTAGGCTAATAATCATACAGTCCTCTTTAAAAGCAGGTTGAAAAAGGACATCACAGTCTCCTGGAGAGTCACATTCATTTTTCAACAGTCTTCAAACTTAAATGGCAAGATTTCAATTATTTCTTCAGCTAATTCCTCTAAGATGCATACCTGTAGGTTCAGCCTACTTGAAAATGCCTAATTTATGAAACCAGCTTACTTTACCTTAGAAAAATGCTAATATTTTCAGAAAACTTTATACAACTTTCAATAAAATTCATTAAAACTTTTTAGTTGCTAAAAAAAATCTAATCATGCCACTTTTGACAGAAAAAGGAAAATCAAAATTGTCTACAACAGGGACTTGTGTAAGGTAAAAGTGCAAATGAAAAAACTGTAACTTGTTGAAAGATAAAGCTGAATTCTTTTAGCAGCCTTCATGTTGCTCTTCAAATGCAGTTAGCTCTACGTTTTGTATTCTGCTCCACATTTCTGTATTTATTGTTGCACTTTACAACCTGGCCTCAAAAGATTCATTTGTCTGTTCTGTCTACATTTACACCAGTGTGTAAGAAACTTGTAAATGGCAAATGCTGTGTTTTTCAATCTTGCTAAGACTGAAAGTGGAAATGGAAATGCTGGCTGCTTTTGGAATTGATTATCAGGCAAATTAGTTTGTTGCCTGACTGATAATTGAAGCTGAAAACACATCCAGCGATGCCCAGATACATACAGAACACTACAGTTTATAGAGATCCTTCAAAAAGAAAGTTTGCGTTGCACAACTGATACCCGTAAGGTGACTTTCCTGGGTCCAGGGACTCATGCATTCTTTGCTGCTAATGGAAAAAAACTGACCAAACACTCACACCATTCCCATCTTGACACAGAAAAATCAATGAAAGGATTGAGTTGACATAAAAATCTCCAGGTCGAGTCATGTATATCTGAAAGGGGTCATGTCTGCAGCTCCAAGAAGCAACTTATGGGAAACAGAAGAAGGTGATGCAGTCTGCCACAGGGATCCTGAGAAACTGAGAGCAGGCTGAAAAAAATAGTAGGGGAGACTGGTATTGAGGAGAACTCATTCTTTCTGTGTTAAGGAGCTCCTCTGTTCTTCCTGATGGATCATCCAGGGCTGCTACCACAAAGATCAGCCACCAACTGGCTTCAAACTGAAGCATCCCATATGACCTCCAACAATTGTGCTATGGTCCATGCTAAAGAGGTAGAGGTATCCTGATCAAACATTATGATGAAAGACAGTTACAGCAACTGTCTGCAGTAAGTAGGGTAATTTTTCTATATTAAAACAATAGATTTGGGTATCTTTTAGATGCTGTAACCTAACACTTTCAAATAAGAAAAGCATTACTATGCTTTGCAAAATAAAGCATGGATTCCCCCATTAGCCCATGCTTAATAACAGCAATCATCAACTACAGTACAACAGCATCAGATACTTTTAACTCTATTTGATACGCAGCAATTTTCCCTTCCTGCTAGTTACAAAGCTAACCCAAACTTTATTGTTTTTTTTAATTTCTGTCTACTCAAATGATAGTTACGCTCAAGGAAAAATAGTATGTTCAATGTCAGATGCATTTACTTTCTCTTTACTGAAATGGTCGAAGTCTGGGTCCGATTTAAGTCTTGGTTTCTCTTGGCTTACCCTCAGTACTTCATTTAAAAGGACAAGCACACTGTTCTATATTTTTATTATCCTGTGCTAGGTGTTTACTTAGTTTGCTTCCTTCAATGGAACAAACTAAGTGTTGGGAATTTTTTGGTCTTAATTTTTTAACATGGTTTCCTGATTAAGCTTTCATGGTTTTATTCCAGTCACAGCTGTTACAGACTGATGAAGCCCTTAATGACAGTTCACATTACACATGAAAATGCTCAACAAAAATACTGGATTCCTTTTAATTACTTTCTGTTCCCTTTTACTTTTTTCATATTCATCTGCATTTTCAAATTAATGTTCCTCATTTTATTATGAAACATTAAATGTCTCTTCCTTTTGCATTAAAACAAGCAAAGATCAAGTTGGTATGTACACAGATCATAGAATCAGCTAGGTTGAAAAAGACCTTTAAGATCATCAAGTCCAGTCATTACCCCATGACTGCCAAGCCCACCACTAAACCATGTCACTAAGGGCAAACTGATCTCCCCTTGAGATCTCCCCTCATGGCTGCCTCATAATCTCCACTCACAGCCATCCCTCATCTGCTCCCCATAGTGGCCCACACTGTATAGGTGCCGCCCCTAGCCCTCATGGCCACCTCTCACACCCCAAGGTCACCCCTACTCTCCCCTCATGGTGACCCCATGGCTGTCCCTGCTCTCAACTCATGATCTCTCCTCATGGCCACCCCTTCTTTCTCCTCATGATCTCCCCTTCTTTCTCCTCATGATCTCCCCTCAATGGCTGCCCATCCTTTCCCTTCACGCTTTCCCCTCATTGTCACCCCTTCTTTCCCTTCATGATCTGCCCCTCCTCTCCTGTCATGATCTTTCCTCACTCACATGGCTGTCCCTTCTTTCCCCTCACAACCTCCCCTCATGGCCACCCCTTCTCTTCCCTCATGACCTTTTCTCATGGCCACCCCTTCTCTTCCCTCACGATCTTTTCTCATGGCCACCCCTTCTCTCCTGTCACAATTTCCCCTCATGGCCACCCCTTCTCTCCTGTCACAATTTCCCCTCATGGCCACCCCTGCTCTCCCCTCACGATCTCCCCTCACAGCTACCCCTCCTCTCCCCTCACAATGCCTCCTCATGGCCGTCCCTCCTCTCCCCTCACATACACATTCTCTGTCTATAGTGGGTACAGGAGAAATCACTTTGCACCAATACGTGCCCAAAACATGGTATGTAAGGGGGTCTGACATGGAAAACAGACTGACAAACTCAACAGACCCACATTACTACGTGATGCAGCAACTCTCTTTCCTGGTAACTGCTGGCACAATACTCCTACTTCACTGAACCACAGAGCAGCGTGGGTTGGAAGGGACCTGCAACGGTCACATAGCCCACACCCCCCGCACTGAGCAGGGACATCTTCAACTAGACCAGGTTGCTCAGAGGCCCATCGAACCAGACTTTAAATGTTTCCAGGGATGGGGCATCTACCACCTGGCAACCCACTCCAGTATCTCACCACAGGCATCATAAAACATTTCTTCCTTTTACCCAGTCTGATCTCCCTTCTTCTCATTTAAAACTATTACCCCTGTAACCTACCGCAACAGGGCCTTCCAAAAAGTTTGCCCATGTCTTTCTCATAAGCCCTCGTTAAGTACTGGAACACCACAATAATGTCTCCCCAAAGCCTCCTCCTTCCAACTCTCTCAGCTTTTTCTCTGTGGCCCTTTTCTGAACTCCCTCCAACAGGTCCACACCCCTCTTGAGCTGGGGACCCCAGAGCTGGATGCAGGACTGCTGGAGGGATCTCATGAGAGCAAAGGGGCAGAATCACCTCCTTTGACCTGCTGGCCACCCTTCTTTTGACACATCTCAGGATACAGGTGGCTTTCTGGGCTGTAAGTACACATTGGTGGTAACTGTCCAGTTTTTCATGCACCAGTAGCCCCGGCTCCTCATTGGCAGGGCTGCTTTCAATACCTATCATGTATTGATACTGGGCATTGCCCTGACCTAGGAGCAGGACCTTGCATGTGCCCTTCCTGAACCTCATGAGGTTCACAATGGCCCACTTCTTGAGCTTATCCAGGTTTCTCTGGATAGCATCTTGTCCCTCACGTGTCAACCACACCACTCAGCTTGGTGTTGTCTGAAAACTTGCTATGTTATTTGATCAGGTCTAACACACATCAGCAGGCTTAGACCCTTCAAGTAATGCAGTCATAACTTTTCTTTTTCAAAGTGCAGGATGAGGCTGTTCCCAATCCTATGGTTGTTGCAAGCTATCCCCATTCAAATCACCCAGAGCCAGTAATCTATAGTCACTTGTGATCCTGTTTGCACCTCCTCTTCCTTTCAGCACCACAAACCTTGCAGGCTCCTGTGCAAAGCTACAGCTGCTCCAGGTGACTCATGGAAATGACCATGTCCTTGTGTCTCCTCCCCAGAGGATCTCAGAGCAATCCTCAGATGCTTGCAACTGCAGTGCAGCTCTCCCTCTCCCCACTGCAGGCTCAAAGGCAGGTATAGTGACCCCAGAGCAAGGCTCTGCCTGTGAGCTAGAAGGGAGCAAACATTCAGACATGCTACTCACTTAGTCATTCCTACTCACTACTTCCACACATCTCACTGCCCAGCATGATTTTTTTGCTGCTGTCCTTCTAAAGCAGCTAAATCTCCCTCCTCCACTCTGCAAAGCACATAGGAGACCACGTGAAAGAATATGGACAGTGCCAGGCATTAGCGTCCATAGTCCTTGACAGACCTAGCAATGGGCATATAAGATAAAAACAAGCTACAAGCAAAATCATGGCCATATGGTAATACAGTAATACAGTCATTACCCAACACCATCCACTGATGCCCTGCAGGGCTTTATAATAGATCTGGCTATTTAACTCCTGCCTTTAGTGACCACCCTGTGGAAAACAGCATTAGCTCGCTCTGTTGTGCCTCACGCATCCCACCAAGGTGGTTGTAATTGCATGCCTGCTGGCAAGAAACTAAACAGCAACAACAAATGGAGACAATAATGTGGCAAGAGAGCATATCACCAAGCACGAGTGTGAACAGACACATAAATCTGGCCCAGGTCCACAAAATTTCCCATGCTTTCACACAGGGACCTTCCCGAGCATGTTTATGATTGTTTATACCAGCCCTGATGATTTTGCAGAACAGGAAAGCAAGTACACTTCCTCTATTTAGTATGAGGTTTGCTGTTTCTGAATTTAATATTAATTCCTTTCCAGCAACTTTAATTTAATTTAAATAAATCAAATCCACAGCAGACTAAGTTCTAGTAGAGCAAAAGACTGTCTTTGCAGAAGAGTCAGTAAAAAAATTTAACTAGAAAGTTTACTGTTAAAAGATGCAGTTTCATCTACATTGAAACATTTCATAGGAACACGTCAAATGCAGCATAGTTTTGAATTTGGATAATACTTGTGAGGTTTATAAAAAGTAATATATGAATGTTTTGCATTATCAAAGTGGTTAGAAAAGCACTTTTTTTTTCAGTGGTTCTGTGAATTTCCATTCCATTTCAAATTATGGAATTACCTGTATTACTGGAAATGTGATTTTTTTTGTGGGAAGGTACAGCAACAGAAGGGGCGTACTCTCAACAACTAGGATACACAAACAAACCAGCGCCACTCTGAGCAGCTTGTTTCTGCAGGCTGAACACCAACTGCTAAATGAAGGACCATGCTGTCAGGTCTCTTTCTGGTTTGCCAAAATCCACACGTTTATCTGTGCAAGCTCTGAGGGTTGAATGGTACCCCAGCTCCCTGCAGAGAGGTGGGTGAACATCAGAATTCTTCCGAAGGAAGGTGCAGGGTAAGAATTGTGAGCTTTCTTCTAAGGATGCAGCACAGATTGGAAAGGACCTCCTCTGCACTATAAATAAGAATGTTTTTAAGGCACTTCTCACTGAGTTATTTAGCAGTTGGTTGGGAACAGCTGAAGGAATCCAGTTCATCATCCTTTCCAACTATTAAGGCTTGGGAAGGCCAATTTGTTACTCTGGAGAACAGAAAGCAAACTGTCACTTGAATATTATCAAAATACTGATTGATCCTGGGAGTACAGAGTTATTTCCATGCAGCGTTGATCTCAAAACATCTATTGCAAATTTTCATTCTTCGTTACAAACACTAAGGAACTCTCTTTTATGTAGCACAAATTGTTTGCATGACAAAACAATAGTCACTGTACTTTCACATAACTGTAACTATTCTTTCCTCATTCAACCCACAAATAGTTTCTTGTCAACAATAACAAAAATCTATCATAGAACCAGAGTACTTCCAAAGAAAATAAAGGAAAACCCATTATTAATGGAACCTAAAGAATACAAAGCAATAAACAGATTTCTGGTGAGTTTTATGAGGAACTCCAAATAATTACTTCTGAACTAAAACCTACCCAACAAATGCTAAAGCAGTATGAGAAAGCTAGCAGAAAATATATAGTGCTTTTGACACTGTCACACAGCTTTAATTACCTGAAATACACTAATAGTAGAATTTAATGAGTTCAAAGCTCAAGCTTTTGGAGTAACAACTATACAAGCTATGCTACAGTCTCTTTCCCTTTCTGATAGCGCCTGAGCTTCCATGAGGTGTATACAGAGGTCCCTTAATTTCAAAGCCAAGGCACACAGTCTGAGTGTGTTACTGTTCAGGCTGTCAGAATAGGCAAGATACCTGATGTTAACGCATCACTTTGCTTTTTTGGTTATCCTACATGACAAAGCAGTGATTTTTCTTTCAATCTTCAAGGCAAATACAATAAATGTCCTCATCAAAGAAAGGAAGAACGAATATGCAGGAGGAATCAGGACTTTAAATGAAGGATGACTGTTCAGTAAGCTCCTAGTGTTTCCTTTTAGTGAAAATGTAATAACAGAACTTATATTCAAAAGCAAAGCACTGTATCTTAAGAGGGTAGAGAGAGGGAAAACTAAAGAAATACTGTGACACTGCATGCATGCAATGACCTTTGAAAGTTATGCATTTATATAGATATGTGGGCATATATATGTATGCATGTATTTGTGCATACATATATGTACACACAAACACAGACATACACCAACATTCTTTCCTTTCCTTTAGGAAATGGTAGATACATGCATTAGTCAAATTGAGTAAGTACTCAGATAATTCACAGATGCAATGAGATTGCCTGCAACTTTGTCTAATAAATTGTGTTGTCTAGTCTCATTGTATCTGTGAGTTATCTTGTTCGTTCTCCAGGCCAAGTTTTATTTCTGTATCTTGCAACCAGAAGATAAATATCTTAAGAACTGGGTACATTTGCCGCAAACACTGTGTGGTTATATATGAGATGGTTTCATCTTTGGTATTTTAGAGAAAGGAAACAGCCAGGCTACCACCTCCACTAAGTGAAAAAACAATACTAAACAGAAGTTTAGTTACCTAAATAAACTGACAAGCACTTCTTAAATGAGTCACAGCTTACATACACTAGCTTGTGGCAGCATTATGGAAAATGGACAAAATTAAGACCACCTACTACACAAAAGAAAGGTTAATGACTGTGCAAAAAACAAACTAAATGATTAAAAAGGGGGGGCGGGGAGGGCAGAGGGGAGGGATGACTTCTCATTTAAACTGTGCATAGGAAAAAGAACTAAGTCCTATCTCTTCTGTGCTTGAGCAGTGCTTTGAAATGGTATTTTTTTACTTGTCTCTGCTTGGTTCCATTTTCCTAAATTGGTGCAGCCCAAACACAGAGAAAACATAGACAGATCATTTACATTTCACAAATCCAAGAAAACTCCAATTAAAAAGGAGAAAGTGTTCAAAGTTGCAGTATTTTATTCATAGAAACTTGTTACCTACCTAGGCTCCAAAAAGGCAAGAATTGCACTGAATTACAGGAGAGAAGGGGTTAATTCTGTGCTACAGGAAGGGCCACCATATTAATTCGTATCTATTTTTCAGCCCCCCAAAAAAGTACTGGTTCCTTGCCCTAAAGCCTTTAAACATCATGTTAATCTCCTGATGGAGATACTTTAACTGCCAAAGTCAAACACCGCATACCATCGATTTTAACACCTTAAGTAGTGAGCCAGGACTTCCCAACAACTCTTGTGGAATTGGTGGTGCAGCATGTCCTCTCACAGCAATTAGCTGGTAATCAAACACTTGAAAAAGGAGGGAAAAGAGGAGCTACTCAAGGGGAGACAAAGTAAAACTCACTGAAGAGATCTTCTCATATCTTAGAAGTTGATGGCATTATAAAATCAGGGGCGCTGATGTACCTTTTTTGCTTTGACCACTCTCTAGCTAATGTGCCCACTGGTTTTCTTAGCAGCAATATTAATGAGCACTAGAGTTTCACAGCTAAAGTGCATCCTATAGAATCTTCTCATTCTCTCTTCCAATACTTTTTAATGCATATATGCCTTTTCTTCCTGGCCCCCTCCTTTTCCCTTTCTTCTTTTTTTCTGTTTTATGCTTCACTTTGATATTCTTTTCATATTTCTGGCAAATTTTCATTTCAGATTTTAGAACTGCAGAATACAACAAAGCAGTAATAGTGGATTCTTTGCAAATTTTACAATGGCCAAACTTGGACTGTAGTAAAAGAACTGTAAAAAACACAGATAATATCCTCAGAAAAGTACAAAAACCCGCCTACTTCATTAAGTTCCCAATTATGCAGAATTTATTCATTTTATAGTACACTTTTCTAGATGAGAGAAACCTCCTCTGAAATGCAATTTTTAAGGTTTTTCTAAGCTTTCCAAATCATTATATCCTATTGACAATAGAACGCTGCACAGAATGAATCCTCAAGGAATTATAAAGGAGGAAGGTTCATATATCAATCTACGTTTTTCCATCCAAGACAACTGGGACAAACCTTGAGATTACTGGTTTTATTTTTAACCAAGCACAGATGAACAAAGTAGGTTGCATGAACTGTATTAGGGATCTTTTCCCATACTCATGCAATAGTTAAGAGCTGTAAATCTTATTGAAGCCTAGTTTGCACAATGACAAATGACAAGAAAATATCAAAACATTTAAGAAAAAGGGAGGAGAAAAGTCATCAGTAGTCACTGTGGCTGACTACATCCACTATGATAGGATGCACATTTTTCATGATACACTGAACATTGTTATTAAAATCAAATACTTGACACAACTCAGACAAATGAGAAGATGAAACTGCCATCAAAGTATTACAATAAAGCATGGTGCTTTTCCCCAACTCACAAGATAATTGCTGAATAATATCATATGGACATGGAAATAAGAACATTTAAAAGTCTGTTTTTTTTTTTTTTAATTCAGCATTCATTACAAATATCTAAATTTACTGACATATCTCATAACCTTGGGAAGAAATGTTTGGATTTATCAAGATAGCTCTTATTTCCCAAGCCAACCTGTGCAACAGAGAACTGATAATCTCCAGGGAAACCAAAATCTTCTCGGCAGGTCATGCCTGTATGCATTTTATATGTAACGCTTTGCGTTTAATATATACAGAAAAGGACACACAGCTTTAGAAACTCTTTAAGGCTTTATTCAAAAGTTACCTGCTGGTTTCTATTTCTCTTCACTTCAAATCCCATTTTTCACATGCATTTTCCCCTTCTGTTATAATAGGTGCTTTTAGTCTTTCTTGTAAAATCTTATTTCGGATGATACTGTGTGCCAAGTTTGTTTGATTTGGTTTTTATTTTAAAGCTAGAAATGGATTTTTTCCAATCCTGTCACTTAAGTCTATATATTACCCCATTTCAGATGTTCTTATTCCTTGACTACATCAACCAGCAACATTCCTTTTCTTCAAAAGGGGGTGGTACACACTAAGCACTTAAATTTTAAATGAGAATAGGTATCATAGTGACTTTCATCTCTTTACCTCTTTCCTGGCTAAAAGAAAAGACATGTCCAAATTCTGCATGTTTTTCATTTGGAAGATAAATAACATGAAATGCAACTTCTCAGTGCTCTTCTGGCACTCCTTTAAATCAAATTCTCTTATTTAGGAAATCCTGTAATTTTTCATAAATACCAGTTAAATTGTTTTCAGCTTTACTGGCAAAACAAAATAAATGTTAACACAGCAAAAAATGTAACATACATTGTATAACTAAGCAAGCAGTGTTACTTGAAACTATATTCTCAACTAGATTCTGGACCAAGGTTTGGTTATGTTTGAAAAAGAAAGTTGTGCAAGAGAATGCTACATGATGAAATTCAGTATAAACAGGAGATATTCAGGGGTAGGTAAATTAAATTCAGAGGAAAGGGAGATACAATACTTTTGGATTGTTTCTGAACACTCTACCCTGTAGTGATTCTAACACAAACACTTCTGTGGGCACCTATACTACACAAGACCCAGAATACACAACAGCTGTTAGATTATAAACAGAGAAAAAACTGATCTGTTGAACTTTCCAGGAAAACTCCAAATTTTAAAAAGGAATAAAAAGTAAATTAGATCTGTCTTCATTTCAAGTCGTTGGGCTTGATGGGGAACTGCAATGAAAAGCCAAATGCAAAACATTCTCCAGAAAGTATTCCTCTCAGCTCTCCTGCCCACACCTCTACCTTTTATTCAGCTGTATTGATAACAATAATATACTCCCATCACTGGAAATTGTGAGAATACCTCTGTTAGCATATGTGAATTTCATGTGAAGAGTCTGTGTCTGTACAGACAAAGATTTAAATTTAACTGTCACAGCAGACCTCTTATCAGCCTCACAGGACTTGCTCTCAATACCACCACTCAGCTGTACTTGGAGACCTCAGCTACACCATAGCATCAAAGGGAGCAACCCAGTTAGAACTACAGTCTTTTCTGGAATTCACAGCAAAACAGGCCTGAAGAGGAAGAACTCATGATCCAAATTATCACTGTTTAAAACTGTCACAGAAAACTCTCTCTCCAATGACACACTTAACGTGTGAAGATTTGTGTGTGAATGTATGAAAATACAAGGTGGCAGTAATCCCTATCAAGTAATTTCTCCAGTGGTCCCAGATTAATTTGGCATATGCAAGAGCCATATATTACCCCGTTGTCGGTTTTTAGCATGACCACATAAACAAATTGTAGAAGGTATAAAGCTGGAGCCACCAAATAAGTTACTTCTCAACAAATTAGGCAATGGTGTGCTTTAGAAATGAGGTAAGGGTGAGTGAGTTACAGCTATAGCAACGAGGACCTACTTTACAGTCAATACTTATTGGATTTGCTGACTATTGGTACACAAAGGTGATTAATGATCTGATTAAAACCAGTACTAAACACTTTTTGCTACCTTTGTCACTATATACAGTGCTGTCATACAAATCCCCCCTCAAGTCTTTTTTTTCATTAGCATAGTTAATCAAGAGTGATTCCCACTGAAGAGGCTTTTGTTCTCCAACCTCACTGCAGCCACACCCTCCTCCTTCCTTCCCAACCCTTGGATTCCTCAGCTGAAGAGCAACAGTGATTTGTGGCTCCACTGGAGCACTGCCCTTGCTTGCTGGTCAGTGAGCTGTCACCAAGACAAGCATGCATGGCTTGGTTCTCCTCACCTTTCCCTGATCGATACAGATGTCTGTCCTCTACTCAAGAGACAGCTTCCACAAAAGTAGGAACAGCCTAATCATCTTGAAAAATTTTGAGCAAATTGCTTTGAAATTGTGCGGTTATAATTAATTGGAGGAATGAGACAGACAGACTGTGAGCCTTTTTTAACTCTCGTTTCCCTAGGAAACCAGTTCAGAAACAAAACAGAAAAAGCCATCACACTACCACCCCCAAACCTCTGAAAAAATACCCTTCACAAACAAGGGTCTGGAAAGAAAATCCTGCTAAAGGTATTACGGGATATTGCCTTCTGTAACACCTCTAACAGTGTATTTAACAGTGATAAAAGCTTTCACAGAATACTGAAAAACTACTAGCAAGCAATAGTTCACCACTGGCACCTAAAAGTAGCATGTCACTGACAAACACACCACAGCACTTCAACTTGGCAAGAGCACTTGATAGAAAGCCAAAGAGTAGTGGAAAAGGCTGTTAAAAGTTAACAAAGCACTTCCCAAAAGTACTGCTTTGTTTTTTTAAGCAAGTCTGCTAGAGCATGGGTGATGGATTTACTAAAGAAAAAAGTTTTCCTTGGCAAAAAACTCTGCTGTTTTTTGCTCAGAGCAAATTTTCCTGTCATTCTCCAGAATTTGAACTCCTACTCCCTTGTTTCAAAAAAAATGTGGCCAGTTTCTATTTTCCAGTAAAGAATTCCCACACAGTAATACTGATGGCAAGCAAATCTATTGTTTAATATGGGTCATGGGAAAATGGCCACAAATTCCAGCATTATTGGAATGGAACAACTAAAGCCAAATTATATACATCTATATTTAAGTTTTGTAATAAAATGGATGCTGTTGCAATTTTGTTTGCAAAAGGTAGCAGAGGATTTCTCCAAATGTTTATGGGAAGGCATAATTTTACCTTAATTTCTCAGTGTCAGAAAAAGTGTTGCACTTAAAACATTTATTGTGAATTAAAAGATAAGCAGCAGAGATATCTTCAAAGCTGCCAAAGAATGAGTTAATGAAGTTATTATAATCTAATCCCAAAGTAATAAGTATATGCAATAAAGACGTAACAGATGTCCTGTCCAACAGGGACAGAATTCCTTGAAGGTGGTAATTAAAAAGCATTATGTAGACAATCTTCAGATTTAAGACTTTCTTTACCCCTGGATAGGATCCCCTTCAGATTAGTGACATCAAAAAATTATTTTCATAAATGCATACTCTTACTGATTAAATAATAAAATACAGAAGCAAATAAACAGGTCAGTTTCTCTGCTTTACAAGGAATAGAAAATAATCTTTCTAGGTGGCACGGTGGTGCATGAGGATGCATATTCAAGAGCCAGCATACAACAGAACTGTTTGTGATTGTTCTTGTCAGCCACTGCTAACACAGACAACACCTCAGGAGCAAACCTGTGGATGTGTGCAAAGCACAATGCCTCTATGCCTTGGCTAACACTGTATTATTGGAGTTTCTAATAATGCTGAGAAGGTCACAAGCAGTCTCATGTGGCTCTAACCTCTAATCATATGACAGTCCATGTTAAAGACATGTTCATTTCTGCAAAACAGAGAATCATTTCTAAGTCTTTTTAGGTCAATAAGGGCCAATACCAGTGATAAAACAGTCTGAGTTTTCACCGGTCATTCTGGAAGGGTTCCCTGGAAGTATATATTGATGAACAAACCAATTTTGCTCCAAAATTTACTATAATGAAAAAACTAAACAAACTACAAAGCCGACAAGCAGTGCAAGAGTGCAGCTTGAAAACAAAGTCTTGCGATTATAATGTATTTTATTCAGTGAACATGTGGTGAAGAACAATGAAAATAATCCCACAGAATATGTACAATTTTATCTATTTGATCATTTGAAAGGCTTCATCAAGGCATTCAACCCAGCTGGAAAAATCTAGTAGAATAAGGACAGAGGAGAAAGACAGATGCTGCATCTGAGCTGAGCATTCCTAAGTAAACAAACAGCAAACCAAAACAAAACAAAGAAGTAATTCTGACACAGTTCCAAACTTTGAGACAATAACTTAACAAAAGACCATTTATTCTGTCGCTCTTTTCATTCTTTTGTTTTGTGATTTGAGATAAAAGTAGATGCTAATTTTTTTTGCTTACTAATAATCTGTGCAGTAATTGCTAGTGAATTAACCCATGCAATTTAGCACTATTTGTCAATTCTTGTATCAGCTGTTATTAAGAAATTCAAGGAAACAATTGTTCAAATAAAAGAACACCAATAGAGGGCTTAGCAACCAAGGAACTACATAAGTAGACTGCTGTTTATTTATATTTCACTAGTAACCATGTCTTGGCTTACCTCTAACTTTCTCAGAATTCCATCTATTTACTGTAAACCTCATACCTCATTCTCTTTAAGATTTAAGGCCTTTTATCAATTCATTTGGAAAGCATGGCATCTTTAGAACTTCTCACATCCTTGATGTCTTTAATTTTTCATGTGCCACATAGTATGCAGAAGCCTCTCAGATTGAGACTGAGATGAACTCTTTCAACTGATGACTGTTTAACAGAGACAAGTAAAATTTTTCCAGTTCTTAACTCACCTGATGACTGTCAAGCTTGTCTTATGTGTGTTGATCAAGAGCTGCAGCTCACAGCAAAGGCTTAATGAGATTCACTTCCCCTTGAAAGGGCTGTTACTTTCAAGAAGATCTGTAGCTAATCACTGCAAGTCTCTGGTGGACATTATTTGGGCAGAGAAGCAAAGGAAAGAAGAGACTTCTTTACAACTTCAACTAAACAGAGCTCCACCGATATTAAATAAGCAGGGTTTGAAAAAACCAATTGGCTGGAAAAGCTTAAACCTGAAGTTCCTGTACAAGACCTTATCACAATGCATGGGTTACCATTTACCAGTAAGAGCCATATCAAGTAGCTACAGCAGCTGAGTAAGCATCAGACAGAGCTGAAATTTCTCATATGCCGCCTCATACCTGGGAAACCCCCTGACACTGCTGCTCATCCTAAGTTTATCATATAGCACAGTGTGTCACAAGTATGAAACCACTTGCAAAAGCGTAACTGCACACAAACCAAGAGCTTGCTGGATGTGTAAATTATATCACAGAAAGTAAGTTGCGATTTCATACAGTAACTATGCCCAGGATATCACGTGTTTGTATGACTGCAGTAAGGTGAAACCAAGCCACTGAAACTTGGATTAGTGTTTAAGATAAAGGCCAAAAATAATCAACACATGCCAAGGTTTTGCCAAGGTATGTGACTGAGCGCCAAAGGAGCTGGGCTGGGAACTGGAAGCAAGACTAGCACAATACTCAACAAATGCTAACAAGTTTTTGTCCTCCACATGAACATTTTTCCAGGCTGCCTCATCACTTAAAGAGAAGGCCACAATCTGGAACCCCAGATCAATCTTTATCAGCTTTGTAATATGTAATAGCTGTAAGACAGTGATGTTCGAAGTGTTTCACCAAGGAATCACATTGCAGAGTTCAGATATTGCTGCAGATTGACCATGAACCAGGAGGCAGGTGTCAGAAGCACCTGAAATGCATCCCTAAACTAACCTAATGCAAAAAGGCACATTACACCAGGCCCAGTTTGAGATGTTCGCTTGGCACTACGTTTACATCTTGTGCAGACGGAGCATGTGTTAGGCTCTCTATCACCTGTGCACATACACACAGGCACTGAAAAAACAGAAACAAAGATCTCATGTCAATAATGCAGTATCAGAGATATAGGATCAATGCCTCTCTCAGTACTAAGTCAAGGTACAGAAAAAGCAGGTCAGGCATTCACAAACAAAACCCATGCAAATACTGGAAGAACACTAACCTGAAGAACAGTCAGCACTTGATACACAACCATTAAGGTTTGCAAATGACATTACTTTGCTGAGCACAATATTCATAATCTTATTTAAATTGCATTCACAATTATGCTTGTTGCTAAAGCAACAATTCTACCTATTTACAGAACTGGGCAAAGAAAACATGAAAGCCTGTGATTTCCATGCACAACAGAAATGATAGATTTAAACTACCTGTATGTTCTCAGGTTATCCTTCAGATAAAATTTAAATCAAATGTTGATCCTTCTTAGGAATGACAGCATTTAAGGTTTAAAGTAGCCACTCCCTGTTCAGTAATGAATTAAGTCTAATGTACTAAGGGGAGGTTTTCCATGTCACATTCAGATTCAAAGAACAAAAGCAGTTGTCATGGAAGACCCAAAAGCAATCTGAACCCAGAAATGTAAGTTGTCTTCTTCAGTACAAGACCATGTGCCTGCCCATGTGTGATACCATGCATTTTATGCAGGAATAACTCACCAGCAAATGTTGTCAGAATGACAGCTGCAGTCCTGCAACAAAAATGCATCCCTCTGGCACCAGAAAGCTCCCAAAACACTGAAAAGTCATGCAATGCCACATCTTCTCTTCCTATTAACAAGCCAAATGATACATGTCCCTCCATTTTTACTGTCTACCATCACTACCGAGGTTCTTCAGTTTGTGTGTTCAGCTCTTCCTGGCCCTTGATATTCTCTCCCTGTTTTATCTGCTCTACTTTGTCTTAATGCCCCCTCCTTTCTGAAGACCTTGTCTCTTTTCCCACCATGTACGAGAGCCCACATCTATCCTGGCAACAAAGTGTGCAGAGCATATGGAGTGTCACCCTAACACAGTCCTCTCAGGCTTCCAGACACAGAGAGATGCTGCTGTGAAACCCCTTTCCTATCTGAACAGTCGCCAACATCACAACAATGGCACTATACACACCATCTGGGGTCTTCATGTCCATGGTTCTGCCTCTCTGGAAGACATAGCAATAGGTGCCCTTCCCTTCTGCACCTGCTCACATACTGCCTTAGAGGAGCAGAAGCAGCAAAACAGTCCTGCTCCTGAACTCCTCTCAGCTAAATGTGGGATCCTCTGCAGACAGGATTACAGCATGCAGCCTGCAGACAGGGTGCATACCTCCCATGTTCTCCCCATGACGGTCAGCACAGTGGCAGGCATGCAAGTTGGGTTCTGCCATTTAGCTTTTGTTCCAGTTAATCTCTGAACATGCTGGTCCACTGGGGACTGTTACTGGTGTGGGTCATATCAGCACCCCATCACCCTTTTTTCCCTATATTTGTCCCTGCTCCAGAAGTTCCAGATGTCTCTTTTTCTCCTTTGATTTTCACTCCTTTTTGGGCCATGCTGGTCTTCCCTGGGAATAAAGTTGGCAAAAGCATTGCATGAACTTTTTCAGATCCATTGCTGTTTAGCTGCAGCTGTGCCTTCCACTTTATCAGCACAGAAGCCTGAAGTGCACACGTTTTCTGGGGTTCAGCAGCAGGAAAGCTGTGGCAGAGAGCCTGGTCTAGGGATGTTACAGCTCATCGCAAAGCTGACAGACATCTTGACTGACTGCTGCATTTTTTTTTGTGGGAAATAGTGTAGAGGCAGTATTTAGGATTGAGGGATTCTGGCTATGAAGACCCTTCAGAGCTTCGTATAAGCTGACATGTCAGCTGAGTGTTGACAGCCTACAGAGCAGCTGACAGGACACGGTCCTGCTCTGAACATGGTGCTTCAGCCAAAAACCTAGGAACAGGACTGGCAGGCCATTTCCTCTGCAAGCTAAAAGGAAAGCAGGGAAGGAAAGGATGCTTCCCAGGGAGAGATGCATGTTTCCTTGCAGAGAACAGGGAAGAGTTGATCTCCACACAGCAGGACTTAATCAGCCTGTACTATCTCCCTTGTCCTTACAAGTCTCTCCTCTTCATCCAGGGGAGCAGCACAGATTTTATCACTCTTCCCTTTGTCAGTTCTCCCTCCTTTGTCACTTCTCAGAAGAGCAGGGAAAAGGATTCACCCCCACTCCTCACTCCTCCCTTTTCCTGCATGCTGTCCTGCTGCTACTTTTCAGCTGTGCTTTTCCCTAGCAAACAACTCAGTCCCAAGTCTGTTGG
The DNA here is from genome assembly GCA_002631895.1 of Agapornis roseicollis. NCBI lineage: Eukaryota > Metazoa > Chordata > Aves > Psittaciformes > Psittacidae > Agapornis > Agapornis roseicollis. The sequence continues at coordinate 64,860 of NDXB01015458.1, read as the reverse complement.
GTTTCCTGAGGACCAGTAAGCCAGCAGACAAAGGCATATGCCAGCAGGAAGAAAAAATCAAAGCAGGCATTGACAGTCAGAGAACAGACAAAGTAACTATGCCCACCTGAAAGGCATAAACAGTCAAATGCCACCTGGAAAAGGGTGAACCTCTTCACTTCTAGACACACAGCTCTGCTATGTCTCTCTGCAAGGGCAGTGTTTGAAACACTGTTTGGAGAATGGGACTGCATACCCTGATCACGACTTTGCACACTGCAATTTGCCCTCCCTCTCCAAACTGGTTAGCCATTGATCAACAGGTATTACAATCACAGGAGGCCATAGGGTGACAGTCAGACCTGTGAGAGCGTGTGTGGACTCCCAGAATTTTGAAGACTAACGGCAAAGTCTGTCAGTAGCTCGTAACAACAGCAAGTTCTGACCCACCACACCATCATCAGTGCAGAGGCAACCACCAGCCCACCCAGTTCAACATTATGTCACACATCCATGGTACCCCTCCAGTGGATGTAGGGCAGAGCACAAAGAGTGAAAGCTCAAGAAAGTAAAGGACAGTCCATGTCTTCATCCTCAGACAAAAACAGGGAGGGAGCAGGAGGGAGTCAGCTCATCTGGAGTGTGCTCACGCAGCAGCTGCCACAGCTGTAGGAGGATGCTCATCATTTTTGCCATTGACAAAAAAGTTAGAAGTCATAAGGCAGTAGGTGCAATGGTAGCATATATGGAAAAATCAGGAACAGAAAACAAACCCAGAGCAGAAGTAGATCAGAAATTAGACTTGCTTCTGCATGTGAAATCTCTTGACAAGTGTCACTGGCAGAGGCAATGACAAGCTATAGTCATCTGCGTCACACAGGCACTGGGACAAAATAGCACATCCTAGAGTGGCTCTCAGAAGGGCTTGCAAGCCAGAAGCCAAACACAGTTCAGTTACCTTTCCCTCAGGCTGCTTTGAAGCACATGCAGTGAGATGTTCAGTGTACAGGAGGACACTAAATTTTGTTCAAAGTAAAACCATCAAAATACATTCAATGCAGTGTGAGCTCCCCAGAAGCAACTGCTCCAACCTGGCTATCTATCCCTCTTGCACCACACTGCTGCCTTGAGATATACACAGCCTGATATCAGCCAGTGCCTTTGGGTCTGACACCAAGAGTCTGTTGTAGGTTATGTGAAATAGCTAGATGTCCACACTGTTTCTGTCACAATAGAGACTCTTCATTCTTCATAAAGGAAAATCAGAAAAAATGCAAACAGAAATAATCCCACACAATCTAGGTACATCTCCTCAGCATTTTCTTTTCAGTACAATCAAAAGTGGCTTCTCACAATCACGAACAGCTGACATCAGCAACTCCCGTTTTCTCCCAAAGGGGGTATGGTATCCTCCATTTAGGATTAACCAACTTTGTGTCTTTCATTTGCATGAGATTTTAGCCAAACAACACCACTTATTTACAAAGTAAATGATTAAGAACTCCATTAAAATTAAAATATTGCACAGATTTTATATATCATCTTTTATCTGGCTGATGTAAAGGAAACTGTAGTAACAAGTACTGGAAAGGCTAAGCAGATTACTACAGAGATCGCTTCAAATCACTTCTCTGCCATAACAAAACCATAAGGCATTTATTACTCAAAGTTACAAGCCACTGTGTGATCTCCTGTTCCAGTTAAACAAAGGGGAAATTTTGTTTCTGAGAAAACAGGATTGGGCCCCTGTGACTTGAAGAAACTCACCCTTCCATCAGAAATGCCTATCAGCCTTGCAGACTGCCAAGTCCAGCTCCTTGGCTCTTGAACAGCATCACAAGAATGAAAACCACATGCAGATCAGAAAAATGTACAAAGCCAGAGGCAAAAGGAAAGACAGGATCACTTGGATCATGAGCAATTCCTGAGAAAAAGACATGGAAGTTCAGAGCTCTTTTCAGACACATCCAAAACTATTTTTCTATGATGTAAGTGAACTACAACATTCATGTATGTGTGATGTATGGTATGCACCTCTTGTAATAATTAACTAACTACATTAAAAAGAAGCTTTAATAATTAACTAACTATATTAAAAAGAAGCTTCAGCTAACACAGTAGATACAATAAACAACCGCATGGTAAGAACGGAGTATTGTAGCTACCCGTTCTTCAGTCTAAGAATGGGTACAGAATAGGAAAGTTAGCAGAAACGTGACTTTTGCAGCAGCCGTATTACTTCAAATTGTGGAACATGCATAAACAGAAAACATCCTGCAGATGTTCCTTCCTTCCCTAACCCATTTTTCATTGGCATGTACCCATTGCCCAAATACACATGTACAATCCATGGAGAAAAGTGGCTATTCCATTGCTAGATGTATTGGCGGTGAGAGTCCATAAAAGCATTTAAAAGAAAACCACATAACCGTGTTTCCAATCACAGTTTGGCAATACAGTAACAAAAAGCATGCTCTTTAACGTATTTGAGACTTCTAATACACATAGCATGCTGTATCTAAGCTTTCATCTAGCCTGTAATGTACTATTCCAACACAAAATAGCAATGCCACAGTTCATCTGAATTTTTAGGAGACAGGTAATGCCAGCAAATTACAGTTTTATCCATCTGAAGATATGTGAAAAGCACAGCCTTTTTACACATATATAACTGTTATAGTATGGCTAGGAAATTTAATTCACAATATTGACCAGCTCTTGCTTGAGATTAAGTGAGAAGGGTGCTTTGGAGGCCATGATCTAGATGCCAGAGCATTGGACTTCCAGGGACCTATCCCCTATTCTGTCACAGTCATCACAGGACTTTATCTAAAGCTCTTGGTACTTTCTGTTGTAGTACAATTAAGTGTAGCCATAAAGCAAAATGGAAAAGATTGAATGTTCACGTCCTCATGAACTACCCCCTCAATAATATAAACATATATCCAATACATGTGTATTACACATGCTACTGATGTATAAAGATACGCTTATTCATATAAAGAAAGAATGTGTGCATACAGGGTACCATTAACAATGAACCAGAGACTGTAATTATGGAAAGCAAAGCTTGCATTTGGACACTGGAATATTTCTAACAGATTCTACTTGAGCTATGCAGCCTTATTAAAAAGTCAACCATGGTAAAGAAGTTCAAATTATTTCCCAACAATTCTTTAAAGCAATTACATTTATGATGTAATTTACTGCATTTATTAAACTACTAACATATGGAATGCTCTTTTTATGTCAAAATGCAAGTTTCCCAAGACACACAAATAAGTCTTATAAACTGCTATAGCATCAACATTCCATTTTGCTGTGACTTCCAGTGGCAAGTCCTGAAGGGTCACGTGTTACTACAGACTGTAATTCATTTGAAACAGAATACCAAGAGAAGCCAAAAAATTTCATCTCTTCGTGTTTGTGTTATAGAGAGGACTGAAGCCCAGATCCAGCAACCTCTTTATACCGACTCTTTTCATCGTGTGCATACAGTCAAACTAAGTTGAATGGGATATGCACACGGACAAAGCTTAAATGAAGGGGAAGCATTAGCAGAACCTAGGCTGCATAGAAGTAAGCCATTGGCCTCTTCTGCTCATAATCTTACTGCTCTGAACCTGTTACACATGAATCTCCTCTGAAGCAATGTTCTAGTCTGTTGCAGACAATATATACAGAGTCTGGCCCAAGCTATCATACCATATTAATACTGTAACAATATTCAGCTGTGCTAATTTTATTTCATCACTCCTGAGGACAAAATGGTGGTAACAGACCTGGTCAACCTGAAACACAAAATGGAATACTAATTTCATTTATGTTCTTTTACTTGCAGAAATGAAAACAGGAAATTAAATAACTTCACCAATGGGGAAACAACTGCTTTTACTAGTCTTAACACCTGCAAATGCAGGGTTTCTTCTTTTTTCAGCTGTACAGTCACTTGCTTGGAGAAGTGGAAGGGTTCTGTGTGGTTTTCATGGTGGGGTTTTACAAGTGAACGGTGAAAAGAAACAGAAAGCAGAAGCCAGGCACGAATAACTGCTTAATGCGATATAAAAATTACCAATAGGAAGAGACAGTAATCACTGAAGTCAACAACAAATATGTTCTGTAGCAAACAGAATTTCCTGATTAAAAAAAATGCATATATATGCTACAGGAAAAATGCTTTCTCTATCCTTAACTCAGACACTTTCCAGCGCATGATGCTTCCAAGTTCCTATCAGACGATTTCTTTTCCCCCTTTGAGAGGAAAACTGGGGTGTTTTTTTCTTCATTTAAGCCTACATACAACTGAAATGTAATCCAAAATTCAGAGTATGTGCATATGGAAATATTTCTTTAACTACTGATCATAATATAATGTCTTTTATAAAGGTTAATGCATTATTTGTGTTTTGTATTAGAAAAAAGCAATAAAATTCAATAAAAAGCCCAGCCACAGCCCTTATAAGACTGTAACAAATAATTTGAACAGTAGAAATGGTTCCAAAACATTATTGTGTAGTATCCAGAATCTTGTCAGAACTTGAAATATAGATACACTTTCAAATTTGATACATAGATGTATGCATATAAATATATATATATACACATATGTATATAGAAAATGGGTCAAAACAGGTTTTATGTGTGTAGTAAATTTATAATACTAGGAGTACTGTCCTGGTAAAATATATGTACTTAGGCCATAACACTTAAAACACTCAAGCAAAAATAGGATGGAAACGTTGGGATGTAACTTTTCAAATCATTTTCTTCGGTTTGATTTTTTTTTTTTTGCTAAAGACACAGATTCTTGCCAATAAGCAGAGAAACCATACGCCCTTGTACTCACATTATAACTTTGGAACTTCTTTGGGACATGGAAAGTATTGCTATTTTTCATTCTGTCAGTCAAAACATCTGGATTTTAGTGGTTTTATAGCACAAATGGCTTGTTCAGAGTATAGCCTTTCCCCATTTAAAAAAATTTATACCCTCATTTCACCCTCATCACATGGCCAGCATATGTTTCATGCCAACTCTTTTCAAGGGCTAAACCTGTCATAACTCATCAGGCCAATGAATTACTATAGGAATGCAAAGCAAAGCAAAAAGATTCAATCAAATAAGTACAAAAAAAAAAAAAGAAAAAGAAAAAACACAAAAACCAAACCCTAAATACCAAAAACTCTACACTATTCTGAGGAGAAGGGAAGAGATAAATATCAATCAGATTCCTGGCTTCACTCAGGAGGTCATCATAACTGAAGAGAGGTGGAAGTAAAGAAATAAAGGATGAAGAGGGAGAGTTTCAGTACATCCTGTCACTGCCAGTTAATTTTTCCAAAATAAGTCCATCAGATAAGAGCAGGGAAGGAATGCACATTATGTAAATACTTCTCTTTCAAGCAAAACAACGAAGCAAAACAGCTTGCCCCATGGAGTCACTGCTGAAAATGCAGTTGCTTTAAATGGCTATTCCATTTGTCAGCACATTTCTTCAAGTTTGCTCATAATTTGCTTCTAATTTCTAATAAAGTTTGGATATAAAAAGGAACAATAAGATCATTATTCAGCTCTTTTTTGTTTATACGGAGAGGGATGCAAAATAAACAACAGTTTACTTTGGGGCAGGTGATACAATCTTTTGGGTTGTTTTCTTCCAGTAAAGGCCAGAATTAATCTTTTGCAGCTTTGTACCAAAAGGTTTTCTGCAACATTAACCTAATGCTGCCATCTTTGACTTGTCTCAGGTTTTTTTTAATGCTATAAAATTCAATCATTCCCACTTAGCATTAGTATTGTCTCAAAGTCAACAAGAAGGCAACCAACTGAGGAACTCTGAAGTGAGGATTAGCCAGCAGAGAGCTAGAACATTCAAATACCAAATAAAGGTAGTGTACACACTCTTCAAGGCATTACCCTGCACCCCTTTCATGCCGTCTTTGGGAGTGGTGGGTCTCTGAGATAGAATGACTCAGACAAGCAGCAGAAGAAATGACATGGGGTAGAAACCTGTCAGATAAACCAGCTGAAGATGGAGATGACACAGGACTAGACTGTACAGTGATGGATGAGCCTGACTCTGAAGGAATGCACCTTTCAAGATGACAGTGAGGTGGGTAAAGTTGAGCTGGATAAGCATACCAGAAAAACACACCAAGCTACATGTTAGAGGGACAGAAGTCTAGAAGCTCACTGATGCCAACAGGAAGCACCTACTCTAGTATTCTGCTGACCCATCAACCGGCCATCCAATTTTTCAAACCTATGAATGGCTTCTTGATGAATAAGAATATGTGATGAAATTTATCCATTTATTTTGGATGAAATCTGATGTGATTTCACCTGAGGGACAGCAGCAGCCCACAAGCTTTGGACAGTACAAATGGCTAAAGAACAGATCACAGGATGATATTGTCAAGGGACAACATTAAAGAGACAGTGATTTCTTGGAAGAGGCCATCTCTGCAGTAGTAAGAAAGGTAAGGATCATAAGCAGACATGACAATGTCAACAACTCAAAACAAGCATACCCACCTCACGGTTTCGAAATGCCTTAGCAAAGCGCTCTTTTTTCCTCAAGTGCCAGTCTACACTAGATGATAACCTTTTGCTACTATCAATTATCACACTTGCTCAAGAAGGACAGTGGCAAATCTAACCATTTAATTCTGAAGAGCCACGCAGATTATCAGTGTTGTGGCACACAGTGGAAACTGATGGGTTCTTCATAGCATGCTTTCCTTGAAAGCTTGGGAAATCTTTCTCTAGACACTAGTATGTCAATCTTGTAACACTGGGAAATGTCAGAATGAGGTTTACACTTGCAACCTTAATTGTGTCTTTTTGCATCTATGCATCATTAATACAGTATTTAAGTAAGTGATCTAACACTATTTTCCACTGGACATCTGCACCAGTGCTGAGCAAGCCTCAAGTCCGAAAAAAATTAAAAGTATAATAAAGGAGCATATTTTCTTACGTTCCTTCAGCTGTGTATGGCAGAAGCTAAACAATAACCAAAGAGAGCAAGCAAGCAAAGTTAAGTTCCCAGCTAACATAGAGAAATGACCAGCAGGACCATTTTATCCCTGTTTTCAACAGAGCCAAGCTAAGGGAATGAGTTTGTAACAGTGTAAGCTGACTCAAAGAAGGTCCTATTTCTTTTCCTGACTGCCTACTCCCATCACTTCTACCAGCTCCAGCATTCTTCAGACCCTTCCACAAGATGCTGATCTGGCAGAGGAAAACCAAACAAAAAGACTGCATAGCCTTCTGCCAGATCCATGAGTTAAATCAATTTACAGAGCTGACAGGAGGCAAGAGAGGGTAGCAGTATCTCCCTATGCATAGCTGCAGAAAACTTACGCTTAACAACAGCTGCTTTTAACACATGAAGAAATGCTAAGGACTTAGAAAACTCCTGGCATTAATCTGTGTATTAGATCCCACTTGTAACATGGAGATAATCACATCTCACCATCAAGATTAAACGCCTGTGAGAGATGCAGTTATCAGAACAGTAAATGTTATAGAAACACCCCAGAGAAGAATTTGTACCTGTCTTTAGAGTCAGCCTCACTAGTGTTCTAAATAAGGGCTAGAATAAGGATGTAATAAGACTCTGCAGCCACTCATAATTTAGCATGGCTTATTCTAAAAGCCTAACAAAGCAGAAAACCTGTGGAAAAAATGATGTCAGTATATATATATATACACACAGTGAAAGGGCTAAAGTAGGTTCACAGAAGACAGACTTCACAATCCAAATGTCCTTTTTACACAGCTGTGAGCATTTCATTTTCAGAAGCCCTGAATCCACACAGACATGGGTGAACCTTTCATCATTAACTCTGCTTATCTGCAAAGATTATTTCGCAAAAATATAAATGAACCAGTGATGTTGTCACCATTGAGAAAAACCTGGAATGCTATAACACTACACAGTGCAACATAAGCCAACAACATGAATAGGGATGGAGCTGCATAACCACAGGCTGCTGCCCTGGCAATTCTGAGAGCACACAGTTGGGGGTGATCTTAAGGAAAAAGAGCAGGAACAGCTACATCCTCTCCTCATTTGCTTGTCCGCTGCCATGTTTCAGAGACTGGAGTGATGGGAATAAAACATGCCAAAGCACAATTCAATGGGGGCTGGATAGCTTTGGTGAGCGTTTGTCAGGAGTACTTCTATTTATAGTCTCTTCAAAACCATGCCTCCTAAAACCATAATAAAACAATCTCTGATGAGTAAGAAAATGTACAAGTATGATTTACAACAAACCTATCAATTTAATCAGACTTGGAAAGTCTGGGTTTCATTTTTTGCTCTGTGCCAGACATCCTCTGTGCCTGAGGCAAGTCACACTGCTATCACTTGTACCAACTCTTCCTCCATACAGTAACAAAGATGAGACTTCATGAGGTATCAGGAGAGTGCTAAAGCTTGTGAAGCAATCAGACAGAACAGTGATGAGCATCTCAGAAAAGCCCACACAAACGTGTTCTCAATATTAATTAATTTTCACTAATGACACAACGCACAGTACAACTCAGTAAAAGTTGTCAAACTATCAAAGGACATGAACAGTTCAGTTTGAAACATAAATACATAAGCAAAGAAACAACTGCAATACATAAACATGAAAAAAATCCCTCTCCCGTTTGTTTGGTGCTCTTAATAACTGCAGTGCCCCCCATTAGCGTAACAAAACCCACAAGAATCCATGAGTGTGGGAGATAGGCAAAGTCTGTGAAGACAGAATTTCTCAGCTCCCACGTTGCCTACAAAAGCATGTTCCTGTCCAACCACCTATTCCAAACCTCCACCTTGTTCCAGATCCAAGTTCACTTGCAGCAAGTTTTAAAAAACAATTCCTGTTACCCTGGGCTGAACATACTGAACTGCGCTAGAGGTGTCACATGCGGCACTTTGTCTCACAGAGTGAGAGACGTACTGCTTTGGCTTTTCCTTTGACCCGACTTGCAAAATCAAGATTGCTAGCAGAACACTGCAGGGCAAAAGCATAGAGGCTCTACCTGGCATCCTGCCAACAAGCTGTAACAGATTTTGATGCTGTGTTTTATATATATAGCAAGAAGCAGGTCCCAGCCTTCTGCTCAAGCTTCAGATCTCCAAACGGTGTGAGGAGTAATTGCTTGTAGAACAGGCTAATTTTGAAATGAAAGAGGGCACAGGCGATGGTGTGAACAATACTGGCAGAGATGCTTGATGTCAATCAAGAAGAAAAAAAATGGACTATCTGTGGATTGTCATGTGGATTAAAGCAAGACTACTTCAGACAGGAGAAAAAAACAAAGGTAAAATTTGCATGAAACTGGACCTTTGGCCTTTTGGTGTTTTACATCTTCAGTGTCTCTCCCTAGCCCACTTCTACACACACAGGTGCATCTGTATTTGTAACCTTAGATGAGTTATTTAAGGTAAGTTAGCAAAACTAAAAACACTAATTTCAACGTCCCAAAATACTCCCAAGGGAGCAGACGGGGAGGAATAAAAAAGAGCAGCAAAGTACGCAACCTGGCAGACCTGAATTGCTTTACCATATGAAACTTGGATAAAGTGCAAATTAAGGAAACAAACATCCAAATTAGAGTAACAAAATTTTAAAAAAGGCGGACGGGGAGAGGAAAGAGTTTAAAAGAACCTAAAATCTGGCAATCTATAAATAGCCCTATGGTTAAAAACAAGAAAATTCTCCATCATATCTCTGCCCATCAGCATTATGACTGAAGAGAAGATGTTTACTTAAAGAAACCAAACACATTTTAAAAACTTAACTACTATTCAAAAACATTATGGAGTTATTAACGTGTTCATTTGAATAGGAAAAAAAAAATGTAAAAAAAATATTGTGAACTTACTCTCATTTAGTGTCGTGAAGTCCAGGAATCGATATTCATAGCAAACGTCTATCTTGGTTTCTACCTGGGGCCTCTTCAAAGTTGAATAGATATTACCAGGTCGTTTTTCATCATGCTTCTCTAGTTTGTTCAATCCACAACCCATTTCAGCAGCTGCTGAGGCAGTGAAAGGGAAAAGGAAAAATGCATAAACGTCGTTCATTTAGGCTTTTTCTTTCCAGTTCCATGCGCTGTACTAGCACATTATGGGGACTTTTAGGTGTTAAATACAAACTAAAAAACTAAATTACAAACTATATGAAATAGTAGAAGTAATAAATGCTCATACAGTAACTGAAGTACAAACTACTCATATCAACCCTCAGGCATCCTATTATTTTATTGGAAAATTGACAGTTTAATGCATGTATTTTGCATCTTTCACATGTACTCAATAGTAAACTCTGGAAGATGCATACATCATTATAAAAAGTGGCTGAAAATGCAAAATAACTTGCTAATATAAGGGTTGACAAATTAATAACAATTTCTATGTATGCAGTTACGATGAGAGCAGACAGTATTAACAGAAACCTCTGTAAAATTCAAATGAATATCTACACCTGTAATTCAGTGGAAAAGGCAGGTTTGCAGAGAACTACCAGCATTAAGAAAACTACCTCACTTCCTTCCATCTCATTTTCTCAGGTAAACCACAGGAAATAATGGCACCTTTATAGAAGCCACCTTCATGCCAGAAAAGGCAAACAGCCACAGAACTAGACTAGATAAATCTAGTTCTCTTTCATAAGCTGCCAGTCCACAACATTTGAAAGGATTACTCCTAGCAGCAACTTCTGCTACACACTAAGTGTTTCTCAGTAGCCTACACATCATGGCTCATCTAAGTATGAAAGAATGGAGTAACTGCTTGGTGAAAATACTCAGGTCATCCCAATCCACCCTGGCAGTGTTAAAGGCCAGGTTGGATGGGGCTTTGAGCAACATGAACTATTGGAAGGTGTCCCTGCTCATGGCAGGGAGGTTGGAACTGGATGATCACAAGGTCCTTTCCAGACCAAACCGTTCTATGATTCTGTTAAGTCCTCCCCCTCCTTTTCAACAATGCTGCTTGGACTGAGGCAAATTATTCAACCAGCAGTGAGTTGAAGAGATGAAAACACACCATCATGAAAAGATGAAGACACAGCAGCTAGGCACCAGAGGTTTTTCACTATCATCCACCCAACATCCTGCCTCCTCCATCATGGAGAAACTCATGCTTTGAGGATGGGAAGGAAAATGCACTCAGTGATGAAAAGGAGGTCCAACAGTCCAACCTGGACACTTTGAGGCATGGGATCCATTCAGCATCACCAAGATCAGCATTTCAGCCTCCCTGCAAACTCTAACAGACAGCAACAAGCACTGAAAAACTTCAGTCACAGAATAGGGCTGCCTTTACCTCAAGAGTTATTAAACCTAAAGCAGAGAATGAAAAAACAGTTCAGGTTCCCTTCCTTCAAAGAGGGTCTTGTAAGTTTATGTCCTGTAAGGTCCATCCCCCCCCCAAATAGAAAGTGAGTCAAATTTCCAGCCCCAATGTACTTGATATCTATTCACAGAGATTTATTTAACATATATTATGCTTTAACTTTTGTCATTTTTGTCTCTCCCTCCTATTTCCTTCTGAAATGATTTTTAATCCCTTCTCATATTTTGCTAGGATAAATGTGCTCTGTTGCTTTCCTGTCACTTACAAGACAGAAGCTCTACTCCCTTCACCACCCTACTCACTCTCATTTGCATCACTCCTGTTTTCATTTCTCTACATGAACACAGGTGACCATATGCTCAAAATGAAATCTAAACAAGGGCTATTAAAATAACATTGCTGCTTCAATGTCTCTACTGCAAATAGCATGCCTACTGCACCTAAAATCATCATTCACAGCTGAATCGCACTCAGAGTTTACCGTCAGCTTCCCAGAAGACAAACTCATTTCCTTTTGGTTTTTATCCAACACAGGTAATCAACAAGTTTGCAACTCATCCCCCATAACTCTTCTCTATCCTTTTGCATTTCTACCACTCAGTAATAATCTCCCCCCTGGAAGAGCTGAAAAGTCTTTCTAGGCTCAGCAATGCCACCCACCTTCACATTGTCTGCAGAGTCTGTAAGGGCACACCTACATCTTACTGCAAAGTCACTACTGAATACATCAGATAGGACTGACCAACACATCAAACTCACATAAACCACCACAGTAAATATCTGATTGCACAGTAAGTGGAAGCAGAAAAAAAAAATACCAAAATTCAGTGTGTTACTGAACTGTGAATCCATCAAATATTGAAAACAACCTGCCCTGCTTATTTTGAGAGAAAAGTAAAGCCTACTTTAACAATTTCTATAAACAAAAGCTAAATCTTGGGATTATTTTTTATCTCTTTTTGCATCTAGGGTTATAAATCCTCAGATCATTTTCTGTTCCCAAAATGACACTTTCTGCCTTTTTTTTTAACGACAACTACTGCATTAAGCAAAGGATTATTCTCTCTTATATGCAGCAGCTTCCTTTTTTTGCATGAGCAATATGAGTAGCTTAAGTCTAAAATGTTATTCATTTTAATATATAGATCTCTATTGTATAATAACATGCCTAACAACATACTATGTGCATTTCCATGGACTGTAATGGAACACATCTAGCAGTATGACTCTGCTTTAATACATTGTAGAATGAGGAATTAAGATAGCAGTAAGTTCTAGAAAGTGTATCAAATTTCCTGTTTCAGCGCTGACCCAGTAATTCTTACACTTCGTAAGTACACAGTACAGCATTTCGTAAGGAAAAGAATTCCATTTCAGAGGTCATCAAGCCACAGTGCCTGCAACCCTTAGTTACACAAAGAGTCTCAAATCCACAGGACTTTTCAGACAGTGATGGCTGCAGAAGGAGGCCTTAGGGACACCGTATTTCACACCACAGAGTTTTGCATTCTTTCTTAAATTGGGGTTAAAGTGCCAGAAAATAGAAGCCTGCTCCTCCAGCCACAGCCACAGATGCACTCGTGTGCTTGTCCAGCAAACATTTCCTCAGCCCTTCTGAGAAAAACAATCCATCCTCCCTGCCCATGCGAGTAATGGTCTCTGCAAAGAGTGCCAACCACAAGTCACTCAGCATGGACATAGCTGCCTATCTGGGGCTGGACTGAAACATACTTCTTTTGGGTATGTGAGTGCTTACCACATGACTGATTTTTGCCTTTCTGTTGCTCAACTAAAACTTCAATTATTATCTTTGAAGAGAAACTCTTTCCCCCATTCTGTTAAGTATAGACAATTATATTTGTTACTAAAGCACATATACAGCAAAGAATGTTTTCACTTGAATAAAAATGAGAGATCAGTAGAAAAAAAGTAAGTTTCACAGCATCATAAACTCTTCCACAGTAATTAGGATGCAGTTGCTGCAGCAATAAAAGATTAATTTTAAGAAATAATGTTCCTACTTTAATACAGGAGTCTAAAGTACTAAAAAAACAATGAGAACTATGAGTATGAGATATATGACTATCTTGAAGTTGTCTTAAAGGTACTGATGATGAGGCTGTTCAGCCTGGAGAAGAGAAGGCTGCCTGGAGACCTCACAGCAGCCTTCCAGTATCTGAAGGGGGGTTACAGGAATGCTGAGGAAGGGCTCTTCATTAGGGACTATAGTGACAGGACAAGGGGTAATGGGTTAAAACTTAAAGAGGGGAAGTTTAGATTGAATATAAGGAAGAAATACTTTCCTGTTAGGGTGGTGAGGCACTGGAATGGGTTGCCCAGGGAAGTTGTGAATGCTCCATCCCTGGAGGTATTCAATGCCAGGTTGGACGAAGCCTTGGGTGACATGGTTTAGTGTGAGGTGTCCCTGCCCATAGCAGGGGGATTGGAACTTGATGATCTTAAGGTCCTTTCCAACCCTAGCTATTCTATGATTCTATGATGTGTATATGACAGATAATCACTGGATCACCAAATTCTCATCAATATTAACCCACAAACTGCCTACTGGGACAGCTTGCTTTATAACCTTCCAGAGACCTTTAACATCAGTTATTACCCTCTTCCTTCCTTTCCTTTGCAGCAAAGTTAGTGCTGTTCATTCTTTCCACCCTTGTCTGAAAATAACTCCTTGCTTTTCAGTTACGAATCTAGCTGTCAACAGGACATTATTCACTTTCTTAGTTTTCTACAATGAAGTTATCAGAGTGCTGTAAGAAATATTCATCACTGATGCATTTAAAGTCATCTAAACCCACTTCAATCTCCTTTTTCAGCAGGCATATTGTTTTGCTATAAGGGATGCTTAAAGATGTACTATATACATGTCTGGGTTTTTATACCTGGATGTTAATTCCACATTTCTTACTCAGTATTAGAACAAAATATTATCACTAACAGTCAGGGTTTAGTAAATTAAAACAACAATTCTTCAAAAACATTGCCAAATTTTCAAATATTTTTTGCTCTGCAGTAGGTTCATTTCATTAAGGTAAAATTTAATTATCAACTCACTAGTTCCACACTTACAAGAAATACCTTGAGCGAGAGAAGAATTAACATCTAATTAGGTGTATTAACCACTAAAATTAAGATTTAGCTATGGGATCTTCCAACTACACATGCTGGAAAACTAATTCTGTCCACAAACTCACTTGAGACTGTGAATTATTCTTACACATGCTGCAGGATCTTGATAATATTCAAAACTGTTGTTGTGTCCAGCCACATGCTGATAAAACTAGAACTGAAACCCAGATCTAACAACAAAACTGGTTGGTTTTTTTTAGTTTATGTCTCATTTTAATTTTGCAAAATATCAGAAATGGAAGCAACAATGAGTTGCAGAACAACAGCAAAGCCTATAGTCTATTAACACGTAAGTTTGTCTTGTGAATGAAAGCAAAGGCTCCCACTGGTTAGGAAATGAGCATCTTGCTTCTGAAAACTGAGTTCAAAAATTTAACCCAGGATTTGTACATCCCAAGCAAATGTCCAACTTGCAAGCCAGAGAATGAGCCTGTTGCTATCACCTCCTTATCCCTACTACTGTCCTTTGTCATGTAATTTAGGTGCAGAGGAGCTCTAGGGAGTGTCTAAAAGAACAGGACAGAAACCCACCTCAGCATGGTAAATGACCAGTCTGTGAACACTCCTTCTCAATGCAAGTTTTACTGAAAATGGTACCATCCTCTGCCATGAAAAATAATAAAAAAAAAAAAAATACAACAAATTGTACTCAGGTAAAGAAAAAAAAAACAAACCACTTCCCCTCTGAAGCACCTCTGTAGCCCAGGAAAATAAGTGTACCTTGGATAGAATATAGGAATTTTTATAGCTTTTTTAGAGACCTGCCAAGTTTTTAACTCATGATCTCTGAACCTAAGTTTTGTTAAAATACCCTCTGCAGCCTGGGTTTGCCTTCTCAATGTACTAGCTTGTGTTCAAAACAGGTGAAATACAGTAAGTTCAGAATTAGCAAAGAACAAGCACAAAATAATACCATGTCTAACAATTTATTTTCTTCTCAGTAGTGGTTCAGTCCCCAGGATTCTTTTTCAGCAGGAAAAGAGGACAATGAAGAGAAGGAAACAAAACCTTTGCCTTCTATCTGCTTTTCTGTTTGGGTTTTTTGGAGAAGAAATGGAGCCAATTTTCTGTGGTATCACCCCCTCCCCTCATGGAACTCCACGACAATTTATCACCAAGAAGTAATGTTGAAAACTACACTGACACATAACAGAACCACATGGCTAAAGGATCTTGAATAGATTACCAGAATAAGTAATTCAAGGAATATTTATCAACCAAGTATTTGTTGGCTAAACAGTTTATTTTAGCTATATCAATATTATGGAAAGCATTATGCCAATGGCTACTTACTGGGATGATTTGAAAAGAATTCCTAAACAGTTCTTTTAAATAGTTATAATTTTTGAATCAACTGCTAAGTACATAGCATTAGACTGAATATTCTAATGCAGGTGTAAGAACAATACACTAACACCTGAAACAGAAACAAGGTAATTCTAATATTTACAATGGCATCCAAAGACTATGTACTGTACAGGCAAATTATGCTATTGTCAACTTGGTTTTAAGTTCAATCAGTGAGAACAAGCTTGCTTGCATTAACACATTTAAAATGCTTATTGTCCAGAACTAGTCATTTCATTTTGTAAGCTTTATCATGAATTAATTTGTTTTTTAAAATATTATAAGTTACTGCTAAAGTTCCTTTCACAAAATTATGGCATACAATGCTCTGACTGAGGAGTGTGGCACCTGGGAAACAAGATAACTGCAAGGTATTCTCCCTTGATTTTAGTTAAGTCCTTTCATCTTGGTTCTTCCTCCCGTGGGTAACGCTTAGCTACTTCACAGGGATGCTAGAAGGCTTTTACAAATAATGACAGGACTTCACATTTGTTGTGCAGTAATGAGACACACTTATTTCCTTAAACCCTCACTCCTGCAATCCTGACCTTTCCATTTTCAAAATAAAAAGCAGTTCATGCTCAGCTCAGTTCACTTGCTGGCAAGTGGTCACTTAATCCTTGCATCCTTCCCAGCCTACAAAACACCAGTGTTTAGTTCCCCATTCAGCTCTAAACAAACCCTGAGAGAGCTTGAAAATTACGGTCACGTCCATTTCCTTACATAGTTAAAGCAATGAATCAGAGGAGGAGTAACAAGGAAAAACAACAACAACAATAACCACAAAGCAACAAACCATCAGGCACAGAAGCATAACCAAGTAGAACATTAAAAACACCAGACCTGACAGACTGGGTGTACAAAGAAATGGGAATACTATGCTAGGATGACAGCATGATCCTCTACAGGGCTCCAGAATAAAGCCATGCTCCTGACATATCCTATTTTTCTCACCCTGGCTTACCACTGCACAGACTTTCTGTGAGATTACACCATCAGGAGGGAAATTCCTTATCAAGAGATACCTACCTGGTCTCTTTTCAGATGTATTACCACACAGGTAACTACATAAGCTTATATTAAATAAACACCACACTAATTTTTCTTTAGGGGGAGGGATTAGTGGTTTAAATATCTAATGTTTAACAAATGATCTGAAAAATTCTGAAAGACTTGCTTTGCAATACAAAGAACAATCACCATAAATCAGTCCTACCTCTTGATGGATGTCACAGCTAAACAGGTTTTTTTCACCATATACTGACCAGCACTATCAGGATTTAGACTTGCAGCTGATAACTAAATCTCATCTTATAGAAAGGTTGGTGAAAGAATAATCCCAGATTTATTCTATGTGATTGATTTGGTTTAGATTAAATGGCAGGGCAACACAAGTAAATCTGCAATTAAGGTTTTCAATTTCAAAAGGCAAATCTCAAAAACTACGGGAACTCATTAGTGAGATGAACAGGAATGAAAAGTCAGAGGATGTGAGCACAGGGGAGGTCTGGAACATGTTTAAACTACAATATGAGTATCTGCAGAATTTGGAACCCAAGGAAGTGACAACAGAATTTATAAGAAGGTTTCCAGACACAGCAAGATGAATTACCTAATAAAGAAGGAAAGGTAGAATAAGCAGAGAGATTTCAAGGGACAGGGAAAAAGGCTCAGCAGAGGAAACTACTGTCTCAGATCCAGAAACACCAGCATGAAGTGAAATGTGCCAGAAGTCAAGCCTGGTTAGAGAGGCCAAAGATACCAAAACTAAACGGAAGCAGAACACAAATCAGGAGGACTAATTTGGACTCCTACCAAGCACTCTGGAAGACCTGTCATGATGAACTGCAGATCTGATTGCTACAATTAAAGACAAACTATTGCACCGGGTTTGGTACCATCTCCCTGGGAGACAAGAAAATGTGCTGCTTACACAAAACAATGAGGAAAGCATAATATGGCCAATTAAGACAATTGCTAGTCTCGCCTCAAGACTTTGCTAAGCTTTAGGAAGACAACAAAGCAATATATGGATAAATACAATATGGGTTCAGTGGAATTAGTACAGGCTACTCTGATAGGTCTTACATATACAAGTCACAAGAAAGCACAGCCCTAGCATGCAGCATGTCAAATAACACGCCACCGTGATAACGTGATTTCAACAAAACATTATGAGGTGCTATGGTTTTTATTGCAGTTCACAACACCAGTCCTGGGCTCAACTCTGTTGCCCTGAATAACACACGCTTAACTTTCCTCTGCCCTGTCCTGTGCCTGCAGGTAGGTGGGCCACCTCTGCAGGCTCCCAGTCTATCAGCAGTGGCTGCTGCCAGCTGCACTCAATCCTCCCTAGGGAAACAAAGCTGGTCTGAGCATGTGTGTGTGTGGGTGCAAGTGTGGGAGGAAGAAAAACAAACAGCATCAGAGAGCACTGGTGGAGGAGTAAGGCCAGTGTGCTGGTGTTCAGGAACACCCTGAAGAACAGCAGGCCGGTGGGAGAACCTTGCTTCTTATCCCACCCACCCACACCACCCTATAACACTTATCCGAAAGATGCAATACTTAATGATACCATGATGCTGTTTTCAGTACAGCTAAAGATTCAGGTGGTACCACACATTTCATAGGATCATAGAAGGGTTTGTGTTGGAAGGGACCTTGACAATCATCTAGTTCCAACCCCCTGCCATCAGCAGGTACACCTTGCACTAGATCAAGTAGGGTATTTCTGGTCAAGATAGACAAAGCACAGGTGAAATCTCTCATGAAATACCACAACTGCAAATGTTCAAGCAAGATGGCTCCACATGAAGACACGGGACTTATGAGATGCTAAGAAGGAGTAGAGAGCTGCTCTCAAGAACTTAAAGGGAAACTGCAACAGCCAACATGTACTGTCTAGCAAATTAAAGACTGACTGGACCCGACAGAAGCGTACACAGGAATGTGAGATATGAATCCAGCCTTCCTTTAAAGTTAATCCCATACCACTCAAAACCCACAGAAAAGAGACATGGAAAACAGATGCATGATGCAATGTATGCACAGTAGTTTCAAGGACAACGAGTAAAACCATGGTAAAACACAAAGCTAGACAGGCTTGACAGCCCTATGCTTACTCTCTGTTGCTAGCCAGCCAATTTAGGGTAAAAGGTAAAGTTGACCACTGGAGCCAGGTGTGAGGCTGTGGAATCTCACATGAAGTTGGGAAACGGAATAACAGTTGTGCGAATTTATTTTTTATTTACTTTAAATACAGATTTTGAGTTTGATTTTTGTCCTTCCAAAGGCTGTGGCTCCAGCTTTTCAGCTGTTTCACCATAGATTATAAGGCCACTTCATTATACCCAGTATGGTATCTGCGTTTCCCAGCACCACAGCTCAGAACTCCCCTAGGTATTTAATCACAGCTGTACATACTCATTTTGTGCCACATTCTCACTCTCAGACCAGGGGAATGCCAACATTCAAGCAGTGGAAAGCCCCTTGTCTAATGTAACTAACTTGAGGTTAAGTTAGATTCCTAAAACAACCCTTCATTCTGAGTTGGGTTTTTTTCCTTATAAAAAGAAATAGACATTAACTACACAAATGTGACCACTAGTACTCTGAAAAAGAGGGTTACTGCCAGTAGCTTGTTATTCAATACCAGGAGCTGAAATGGACTGGATTCATTAAAAATAAAACGTAAAAGCAGATGTACAGAAAGATTTCCCCTTATAAACTAGAGATCAGCTATATCTTGATGCTACTTGTTCTGCTAAATAATAATAATGAAAACCAAACATCATTTGTTTTTTTACAGCGTAAATCCAGAAGCAGGATATAATCAGCTTCCAAACTTTGGCTGAAAACACTAAAGAGCATTTTGTCCTGTATTGTTAAGTTGTTATTACTACACACAAGAACTGCTCTAGCACACCCGCCACCCGTGCACCAGGACCACAGGACGGCTCCAGCACTGCTCCCGTCCTGCCACACAGCAGCCTCTGCCTCAGCTTGTTCCGCTGGTCCGAGCTGGAGCCAAGCACGCTCCCTCGGAATGGAGAACAAATGTCTCCCATTAATTATCTGACCGAGTTGGAAGCACCGCCGAAGCGCTCTGAAAGTCCATCCAACTAAATTCCCCTTTCCAGAAATACACAAGCTATGAAAAGTTGCCGCTCTGACAAGAATCCAGATAAACCAGAGAGGAGGCAGATGGGTTTCATGCCCAGATATACAGCTGCTGACCCACGGTCATGCCGCCTCTCCTTACATTGGAACAAAAACGTGCTGGAGCAGTATCGCGGACTTATAAAGGCAATATCCAGCGCAGCCGTTGAAAATAGCAGCTGTAGAACCACAGACCCCCGATAGCCGCACGATGGCACGTCCCGGTACCGCCGCTTGCCGGTGCCCGCCGTGTGAGGAGGGGAGAGCGGCTGGGCAGGAGCACCTACCCGACTCCTCCCGGAGCTCTGCCCCCGGCCCGGCTCTGCCTCACCGCGGCGGGGACAGACCGGAACGACCGCGCTCGCTGGAAGCGGGTCTCGGCCCCGCCGCCTCCGGTCCCCCGGACCGCCCCGGTGGTCTCCTCACCGTCTGACAGGACCACGCCTCCAGCCGCGGGCCCAGGCCTAACGGTCCCCTAGAGAATAGCAAGAGGGGACCGACCGGTCACCCCCCAACTTCAGGAGCCTGCGGATCAGGACGAGTCCGAGTCCCGGAGCGGCTGTCCCCGCTCTGCCGCGCCGACCCTCCCCAGGCCACCCCCGGGCTCCCTCCTGCCCCCTCGCCAAGTTTGCCCGGCGGGCGGTACCTCAGACAGGCGGCGGGCGAAGCTCAGCCCGGCAGTGCTGAAGGATGCCCGGCGGGCGGAGACGGCCGGCCCCGCTGACAGCACTTCCTCCGCCTCCTCCGGCTGCCGCCCGTGCCCGCCCGCCCCGCTCCGGGGCCGCTCTTACCCCCACCGCCCGGCTCCGCGACAGGGAGGTGCCGGGGCAGCGCCGCCCGGCCACGCTGCCCGGCACAAAGTTTGCGCGGCGCAAGCAGGGGCGGTGGCACAGCGGGGCAGCCCCGCGCCGAGCACAGCCGAGCCCGGCCGGGCGCCGCGGCCACTTCCTCTTCCTCCGAGCTGTGGGGCCGAGCCCCGCTCCCAGCTAGAGCCGCAGCGAGGCAGGACACGGGCGGCGGCGGCGGCACTTCTCTCCCTCTGCTCCAACCCGGCCCGGAGGGGGATCGCTCCGCCCGCCGGCCAGGGCTGAAAGGGTCTCGGCCGTTGCGCGCCTCGGCCCTCACCCCAGCCTCAGCGCTCCCCCTGCTGCAGCTCTGCGCGCTTCCCCTGCGCCTCAGGCCGGGGAGGGCTCTGCCTCGGTGCTCACCGCAGTGGAACCGGCTTCCTTATACCCAAAGGCTGAACGTCTCCTGTTCTCTCATCCTCCCTCGCATGGTGGCGAGCCCGCCGTTCTTCCAGGTCAGACAAGTTCAGCTCCCTGAGCCTGTCCTTGCAGGACATGCACTCCAGCCCTGGCCTGGGTGGCCCTGAGCTTGTCTTGGCACAGGATTGTGAAGGGTGGATGACACACTTGGGCACATTGGCCAGAAGTGCCCGAATGAGTGCCAGATAGACAAGGATAATCACTCCTTCCAACCTGGGGGCATTCTGTTGTTATGTTTGCTGCCTACTAACATGCCCACAGCATTTGCAACAGAGCTGCCAACGAGACAGGCAGTTCCTGTCTGCAGCTGTGCAAGGTGCTGTCCCATCCCAGATGCAGAATGTCCATGTTAAAGCAAAAACAAAACCTCATGCTGGTCTGTTCTTGAGCCTGCCCAGACTCTTCCGAACAGCAGCCCAGCCCTGAAGCATGTCAATGGCACCCCCACCATGTAGTCGTGTGCAAGCATGGTAGCAGTGGGTCCTATCATCTCCTCCAGGTCCTTGAGGAAGACACTACATGCAACAGGCCTCCACTTGCTGCTGCTCTTCAGGCAAAGTACAGCCCATAACAGTGCAGTTGAGTTTCTCACCCACCTAGCTGTCCACCCACCCAGACTACATAATCCCAAGCACATACAAAACCAGCACAGGAGCCCGTGCCTGTCACCTTATTAAAGTTGCTATGGCATCCACTACCATCCCCGTGCCTACAAATGCAGCCATTTTATCATATAAGGCAGACAGTTGGTGAGACATGATGGCACCCTTTCTAGATGCAGGAAATACACAGAGGCAAGTCTGTTCCAAAGGGACTCAGTCATTTTCCCTGGGACTTACTTCCTCATGGTTCCCCGAACAGTCCTTTGGCCTTTTCTGAAGATGGGTACAACATTCGCCTTGCTTTAGTTGTTGTGGACCCTCCTCACCCCACTCTAAAAAGTAGAGAGAGCAGTTGCTCTCAAGGCGCCAGTCAGCAACCTCATACTCAGCCCAGCTGGTCTCAGATCTGTACAGGTCTGTCCTGATCCTGATCCACTGCTGGTAGATCTTTGCTTGCTCAAGCCTTGCCTCCAAGTACACAGGTCAGGAAGACTGAGGCAAAGGCAGATCTGAGTACATCAGCCTTACATGTGCTCACATTCAACAACAGGCTTATATAGTCTTTGTTCAGCCTCTTACTGTTAACATGGTTCATTTGAGAGCAATGTGAGATTCCACAAGCCCTGGTGTGCACCAACACCATCCTTACATGCCTTGGCAACATTTCTAGTAATTCCTTCAACACAATAGTTTTGCAAGGAGATTCAGTCAAATATTGCCCATTTAGCCCAGCTGGTGTCCCAGTTCATCAACTGGTTCTCCTATTTGATGTGCCACTCTTGCACAAGGAAAAAGTTGCTCTTAAAAAACTGCCAGCTTTCCTATGCTCCCTTTACCTTTTAGCACTGCCTCCCAAGACATTCTAATTACCAGTTCCACAAATAAGCCAAAGTTTGCTATAGGAAGTCCAAGGATGCCTTCCCCACTCCTTTTAGGATCTTGAGCTCTACTGTATCGTCATCACTACAGCCAGAGTTGTTGTTATCACATTCCTAAACAATTCTTGTTAGTGGACATCCATTTCTGCAACACCCCTGGCTGGCCCAGCCAGTTTATCTACCAAGAAAGGTTCCTTTAACCTGCTGGGTATTGCTTGCATCCCACCAAGCTGCCCTTCCAGCTGCCAGGGAGATCAACTCCTCTGCAAGGATCAGGACCTATATGCCCCATAGGTATAGTTGAGTTGCTAATTTAATCAATCTGCTGCTCAGGTTCATGAGTAGCTGGTCTGTAATCTACCAGCTTGTCACCCTCAGTAGCCTCTCCTTTGATCCTTAGCCTTCTCAACCAGCCTGTAATTCATCCAAGAGCTCCATTCATTCCAGCCACTCTTTTCAGTAAGGGGGCAACCCTCCACCCTCATCTTCCCCGTCTCTCCAGAAGAACATGTATCCATCCTAATTGTCATGCCTGTGGACCAAGTCTGGAACTCTGCTTGCCACCTTTACTGTATTTACCCTTATTAGGCCAGAAACCTGTTCAGCAACTCCTAAACCACCTTTGATTAACACTGAAACTGCTTAAAGCCCTTGTGCCCAGCAGACACAACTACATTTGTTACACTTTTCCACTTCAGAACCTCTCTCCCTACTGCATAGGTGCATAAACCAAATCAAATTACATAAAAAAATATACAGGCAAACACTACACAAACACTTCAACTCCTAACAGCAGGATTTTTCTGTATTTGAGGTTGGTTTTGAGATGGATTAAATCTGTTTGAAAGTACTCCCTCAACTTTTCCCTTTTCTTGTTCCATAAGGGAACAAGAAAGTTTCCCCAAAATGGCATCTGTCTGCATTCATGTCCTCTTAAAGTGTAACTATCAGCGTTAGCTCCTAGTCAGTAGCCAAAAGCATAACATCAAAACACTGGAAGTACGGAAATGAAGTTACTTCTCTACCATGGCTGAACTATGAAGCAAACACTAGCTATGCTTTTTGTATGGGAACTTCACCAATCTCTTTTTCCATTTCCTTCTGGTTTGGTTTTTTGTTTCTTTTAATTATTTACAGAGTTTTTTCCTCTTTCCTTGTCCTTCATAATTTTCCTCTACTCATTAGTATCTCAGACTTTCCAACTCTGTGAGAAAGCAGCATGTAGTCACATCAGGGTGCCATGTAATTGAGCTGTTTTTCTACTGCTACTGTTAGAGCATATGGGGAAAGATTTCTGAGTATATAGGAAGAAGTGAATGTGCAGCTTTCTCTGTATTTTAAACACATCGGGTCTTAGACGGCTCCATAAGGAGCATCTCAGGCACCAGACCTTGCTGACACTATAGGATTTGCCAATCTGCACATCAGGGGTTGAATTAAATGTCTGGCAACATTAAAGACTTTTGCTGGTGCAGAGTCTTCTCAGATACAGAAAGGGACATCAGCACTGAGAAAATAACATTCCCGGATGACCACAGACTGCGATGAAGTAGCAGTCCTGCACAGAAGTGTTTCACATTAATGTTTACTGTGGGTCAACACAGCACAGACCCAGGCACTACAAACCACTTCACAGTCAGTAACTATCTGCAAACTTAAGAGCAATCAGATGCAAGACATTTCGATGCACCAACTCCAGCCTCAAATTCCTGTACTCCAGTGTTAAATACACAACCCTTCCTGCACTTTTTAATAGAGAATTAAAATTCTGTTCCATAGAATTTGACATGGTGTGTTTCTCCAACTACAAAAGTCTATTACATAAGCAACAGATTTATTACCAGGATTACCTCTGCTATCACCTATGTAGGTATATCTACCTTGAAATTCAAGAAAACAAAGATAGTTCAAGTGCCCAGCATCAAGGCATGTAAGCTGAAGCACAGCATACAATCTAAATTGATACTGTACTTCTAAACCATTGTTCCTAGGCTACCACTGTGAGAATTTCAGAATTCCAGAATGCTGGCTCATTAGTGTTCATATTTTTTTTTTAAATACACCATTCCCACATTTCAAGATCGCCTCTTTCAGAACCACTTTGGTGCAAGTATTCTGACTGTAACAGCCATTTCACGTGGTACTCTTAAGAAGAGCCAACATTATTCCCTTGATAAATCTGATGAACTGGAAAAAAATCTAAACAAGCATCCTGCAGACATTTCAGTTGAGGTTTTTAGTGTGTGTGTATATATATATATATAAAAATAAAAATGCATGCGCATACACACGCCCTCAGATAAACTACTGGAAAACACAAGTGACTCAGTAATTAAATAGTAAATTACTGCTCTAACAACCATTTAACTATAAACAACTGAAGGACCTTGCTGCTTTAATCAACACTAAGATGTTGCCACTAGACACTCCATTAGCAAATATTAGCTTACCTCAGGAGTTAAGTGCTTTGGTTTTATTTGTTTGTAGCCAGTGTAACCTTTCTTGTAAAGCCACTGATTTCCCAGCGCAGAGCTCTACAGCCTCCTGTGTCACAAGCAAGAATGATCACATTTTCCATTTGCACTTTGCAATGCTGCGTACAGCTGGGTAAGGCAAGTTCAATGTAGGTGTAAATTGCTACTGGTAGGGCACTGCAGAATTCTGCTTTGCTAAGTATCTGTGCTTTGGCATAGACAGGGAAGATTGCATATTGTGAAAAGCAGTCAAAAATCACATGCACAGCATTTCTCTCTCATGCAAGGTATTTCTAGTTATGCCACTACATAACGTCTTGCTTGGTTATTCCAAGCATTACTTGAACAACTAATGAGAAAGATCCACATAAGTGTAAGCGTTTATTTTTCTGTAGGAAACTCAGTGTTACACCAGTTACTGTTATTTTGACTACAGACTCCAGCATTCAGGTTAACCACATCCCATTTTTCTGTTCTTCATACTAGTATGAAAAAATATTTAAAGCTAATCTAAAACAAAATGCTTCCTCTGTCAAAAAAATAAAATAACCAACCCCACAGTCACCTGCAACTTCACCATCGTATCGAACGGGGTTCAGCAGAACTGAGCTACTACTGATTAACTTAATCAGACAGACACAAAATATTAGTAAATTAGTTTTGTTATTTACCTACCACTCTCCAGAAGCATATTTAGTATCTACTGAGATTTTTATTAATAAAAGATGAAAGCCAAAACGAGAAAAATCAAACTGTCAAGTAATTCTGTGTATTTTCTTCTTTTTAATGTTATTGTTAGTTTCAGATCTAATTTCAACTGCTATGAAACATCCTAATTATTCTTTCAAGGATCAGACTTTATTTGTTGATAAACCACCCTTTTTGATGTCTAGTTTGTATTTTGGCCATAGATTTCTGAAGACGACACATTATGTGCAGGTAATTTTTACTTATCAGTGTCTAAAAGGCTATGCCTCCATAGGAGTAAGAAGAAAGCTGTGGCTATTAATTCTGGCAATTAATTCATCCCTGTTTATTTTTCCTTTCCTGAATGTTCCAGTACACATCACATGTATAGATTTAATTTTGTATTAGCTGTTTTCTCACTGCAAAGAAATTATTTCATAGGGCCTTATTCAGAACTGAACAGTTAACTTCTCAGAAATACCAGGAAAACTACATCCAAATCACAGAAGGAACCAAAACAGAATAGAAAGAGAAGTCAGGTCTGTACTGCTGCTAAAGAGAGAACCAGTATCATCAGTAAGGCATTGGATATGCACTCATCCGTATTTGTATTTTCTGATCATTCTAGTAGTTTAAGAGCACTATATCCAACACATTTTTCAGTTTCTCCTAATTCACATATAATGGCAAGTAATTCTCAGAACTTTACCTGGAAGTTTTGTTCAAACTACTCAAACCTGAAAGTCTTCAAACAGTGCTTTACCCTCCACAGTTAAGCCTGAAAGACTCTTTTGGGGTATCTTTGTTGCATAACTGGATCAGGTACAGCTAACAAGATGAAGCTTGCCAAGAGTATGAACAAGAACAACAACCTAACCCAGACTCCTAAGAAACAGCATAAAACATAACAATTAAAAAACCACTTTCTATACTAGATCCAACTACAAGTAACAGTTCAGGATAGGACTAACCTTCTCCAAAGAGATTCAATTACAAAGAAAAAAACATGAGTGGAGGAGCTACACATTCGTTTTAGATTTTGAAAACTGTAAAACCATACTGACCTGTTCCATTGTGCAAGTGTTTTCAGCATGCAGAGCTTTATATGTGTACCACCAGAAACAGAAAGCCAGTGGTGTTAAAGAGAAGATGCTTAAACACCTAATAAGTAACAAAGTGACTAACAGTAGAACAAGGTAAATGTGGACTGCACGCTCTCCAGCATTTCCACAGAGACAGCATCAGATAAGCTTGTTGTACCTGTTTACTTTTTCAATAAACAAGTATTTTACTTGACTAACTTACTGTAACAGCAAAAACTTATTTTATGCACTACTTCTGTTTACTGGGCCAGGAAGTTACAACACCTGCAAGTTTTTAGAAACCACTCTGCTATGCACTTTGGGAACAGTATTTGAAAAATAAAATCATTAAGTTTCAGCCTTGACCTTACAGTCAAGTATGCAGATTTAAAGTATATCCATGTTACAGAGGTAACCAATACAGTGGTATTTGTGACTACTCACAGCAACTCCATTTTCCCTGCTAGCTCCACCTTCTCTTTATCACCTGATGTAAAGGACAGCACAGGATGAAAGAGCAGGTAATAAGATTCTTACTCAAGTTTTCAAACTTAAGTTTACTTCCAAGTCAGAGACTGAAGTTTGAGTTTCCATGTTACTTAATTTAGGCTATATTAAAAAGAACGCTCTTGAATAAGGCAAGACAAAGATCATGTCTGCTTCCCACAGTGCTTTGCAAAGAGCACTTAATGGACATTTCAGCCAATTCTCTAACTGCTTCTGTACATAAACTAAGACACAGTTCTGTTTCCAATTAGTTTTGAGATTTCTGCTTTCCAAGTTGAAAAGCATTCTTTCCAAAATAATTAACAGTACTATAATACAATTCTGTTTCATACTTCGCTTGTACATATGTGAGGGAACAGACACAGAAACATGAATTTTATAGTCTGAGGCTGCACATTACAAGCCAAGCAGGCTGCTTTGAGATAATACATCATCTGCTGCCAAAACACAGACCTCTGCCACTTGGATGAAGAGACCACTCTAGTAGCTGTAACAAGATCCACTGCCAGCAACTCAAAGCTTCAGGACACAGTTAAGAGTCATCACTAGTGACATACATCCCCCTAACATTGTTACAGAATCTTATTCACACACTATCATATATCCTAGAATTTTCCTGATTTAGCTTGTCTGTGGCCTCAGGAGCTGCTTCTAGTTCTGCATACAGGATATTTTTTTGCTAGTTAGGCAGCACCTGAAACTACCATATTCAACAACACATACCAAGTACTTCTGGAGAGCTCTAGATATGAATACATAGTATTATCTCCTACTGCCTTCTTTTTAAACAGTTCCATTACAGGGTTGGTTGTTTGGTTTATATATACATATATGAAATTGTTTAACACTGAGTATGGCAGAAAATCTGTTAAAGAATCCTAATTGTTTATAAAATAAGTTTGTTTCATGGTTTGGTTTTTTTTTAACAGCTTTGTTTCAAGTTAGCGGACTGCTATTTAGGTTGAAGCATTACTAAGTCTGTAAAGGCAAGGATGAAAACATATTGGACTTGTACAGCAAATATAATTCCTTTTAACTGCATTCTGTGACACTGTGGCAAAAATACTCTAGTACAGCCTGCCTTGCTACTCTGTTCAATATATACCAAAAGGACGGATCAAAGACAAGCTGAGAAATTCTGAGGCACACGCAGCACAAGAAGCTGAGCATATTCTTGAGTGTCTATTTTCTTGTCTCTTTATTTTTCCAGTTATAGACAGGTTTCCAGTAACAGCTACTACACAAATGGACCTAGACACACCCTGACATGGACTAGTATTGTAGTTCTTAACTGAAATTGTTTAAGGGTCACCACCAAATGCAAGAATTCAACAAAGTAACAGATTTTTCTCCTCTTCAGTAGTGTTTCTATAACAAGATAAGCAAATATACAAGTGAACACTCACTTTTTTGTTCATTGTTGGCTTCATAATACCTTGTCATAAAGTGTCATTTATATTGGAAAATGTCACAGAAGAAGGCAAACATTTCAGAGAGCTCATAATTCCCTAGGAGAAACAGATGCAGGAACTGAAAACTGTTATCCACAGTTTCTGCTAGATAAATCCCTTCCCTCCTCCAGCGAAACACTGTGGACCTAGGAAACACTGAAAACAGCAGTGTAAGCACTGGTAACAAAGGTAAACCACATGGCCAAGTTCCCATCCATTTCCAATGACCCTGTTCCATTTACAAGAACAGAGAAATTCAGAATGAGTATAGTTTAAAGAAATATTTCATGTTCTTACTCATTTCAAACCCCCCTCTGTAAAAATGGGAACAAAGAAGGCTAAATTAATCTGTTCAAAATACACTGAGATTTAAGTATCACTACAGGGTTTTCTTTTTTACTATTTTGTATTTCTCAAATTCTTGGGATTGTAAAATAAACTGGACTTACCTGAAAATAAAAATGCAGAATAAAAATGAAATGCAGAAAGAAAAATGAAAGCTTTTTCTCACTTACCAAACGAGAACTGAAGAGAGCTACAGATAAGCTGATAGGAATTTATCAGCTACAGAATAAAACTGTGGTTTAAACTTCCCTGTCCTGCTTCCCCATGGAGTGCCCAGCTGTGTCCTGACAAAACACTCAGACCTGCTAACAAACCCTGCCTTTCTGTCAAACCTATCACACATTGTAACACAACCTTTGGTAATCTACAAAGTGTTTTCACTGCATTTCTTTAATGCAGAAATTAAATTAGCCTACAATAAGAACTGCTACATTCTGTGACAGAGAGCTTTTATCATAAAAAGGACAGGCTACAGTGTTCCATAAGAGAACTATTGAAATTACAGTATTTGGTAGGGTTTTGTTAGCTTAATGCCCCACCTGCTGGCTGATGACTAAATTGCATTGTGACAGTAATCAAAGGAGTCACATTGCCTATTATTGCCACCAGTAGGTAGCTAGCTATACGCTGTCATGGCAACTGGTACAATTCTCTGCAGAAGACAGACTGCACAGCTGGGCCCACCACAGTGTGAAGATTAACATACAAAAATAGAACCTAGGTGGTTTAAAACAGATGTTGGTTAAGATTTTTAATATCCATCCTCACTAACCATGCTGAAGTATTACAAAGCATAACGTAAATAAATACTACACAAACAGTGAACTCATGTATCTTTAGCCTGTATAAAGATTACTACACCTTCAGCTGCAGGCAGCTCAGTCACCACACAGGGCTATTATATTCAGGTATAGCTTCTCAAAAATGGATCAAAGAGTTGAGGAGACAGAAATCAAGGCTTGTACAATTATTTCAGATTCACTTATTTGAGAATGCAGACTGAAAGAACAGTTTTAAAGCTTAGCTTATCATAAAGAGTAAGTACAGTGTATTGTTTGCTTAGTATCCAAACATCACTTGGTTTAAGGAGCTCTGCCTGCAGTTAGTGCTGGCCTGAGTTCAGGACCTGCTTAATTTGAATGCATACAAATAAGGGACCTTTCAGCAGCAGATGTGTCTGGCTATCACATCCACTTCCCCCCCCCAGGCAAGGGAAACGGAGTCAGCAGACACCTATTTAGCTATGCTGAGACATGTATCTGCCAAGAAATGTTTCTGCAGCAGCCCTGAATTTACATGGGGACCTAGAAAATGCTCTTTCTCTGGACACATAAGGATTTGCTAAGGTGTCAATTCTTATCTTCTATTTCAAACCATCAACTCCTCAGCTCAAGACTCCAGAGCCTCCTGCAGATACTCTGCATGGAATCAACTGTGTTAAGGCTGTTATTAAGAGCTGATCAAATACTATCAAGTTACATGTAGCAAGTAAAAGAAATTCCATATTCAGGCTCCCTTTACCCCAGTAGACATGTTCAGTACTTTCTTAGTGTACGAAATCACACTGTGGTGTGCACTGTCCTGCAGCACAGCTTGTCATTTTCTAGTAGCCCAGCGTTCTGAAGTGCTGTGCTCCTTTACCAAGTCCCCAGACACCACAGCAAACAAAGCTCATCTGCTCAGACCTCCCAGTTTACAAACAGGCAACAGAACACTGAAACATTTCTGAAACTTCACCACAATTACCTTACTTTGAAAAATCTGAATTTAAAACTCATTAACAGAATTGTACTTTTGATTAATGAAACTACCACAGACCACCTAAGAAAACAAGTAATTGCCGAGTCTGGCTGTCTCCTAAGTCAGGGAATAACCACTGCAACACTAAGATAAGCGCAACTGACAAGTTCGGTTCTATAAAACCTGTGGTAACATTCAAATGGAAAGACCAGACAAACTTATTTTCTCATCAAAAATAAGATGAAATCCAGCATTTACAAGAAGCATCTTATCAATACAGACCAGTCGTTGAAACATTTTCTCTCAGAAAAGACTTGGCAAACAAGTTGGTAAGCTATGTACAAAGATACCTATTCCAGTGAAAGAATCAGGAGCAGTAAGCAAGCAACTCTAGTAACATTTAGTGCTGTATTGAGGACTTTCACCTGCACTAATGAGATAGTTAACAACAAGAAAAATGCCTACTTTTTCCTTTTTCAAAAAAGGATTAGTATCATGAGCAAGGAATTTCTGCATATTGCTCAAAATAAAGGTAATTAACAGCCTTAACATAAGAGACAGCAACAGAAATCTTAAAAAGGAACATTATATCAGGTTTTGCCTATATGCTATATACACATATCTTTACCAATGTTGTTTCCAGCTTAATTGCTGTTTGTAGTCTTGTAACTACAGTGATCTTTTTTATTCAGCACTGAATTCGAGAGCCCTCTAACGGCTACAATGAAAACATCACCTGTAGCAGATTCAAAGCCTACCTGCACCTCACAGGGCAGCTGCTCAGTGAAACAGGGTCCTTTTCTAGGATGACATTTTTCCCAGTAATTAAGACACTTCCTTCAGAAATTTCCTAGTATGCGTGTAAGAGAAAGGAAAATGCTTTAAGGGTATGTCACAGAGCTTAACAGGGAGAAAATTAGAAGGGCCAAAGCCCAGCTAGAACTTAAATCTGGGTATTGCCATAGAAGACAGTAAAAAGTGTTTCAATAAATATATTATCTACAAGAGAAAGGCTAAGGAGAATCTCCATCCCTTACTGGATGGGACACACACACATAGACGGACTTAGTCACAGAGAATGAAGAAAAGGCTGAGGTAATTAGTCTCTTTTTTGCCTCGGTCCTTAATTAGTATAGTGAGTATGGGGAAATACTGGCACAGGCTGCCCAGAGCCATGGCAGATGCCCCATCCTTGGAAACATTCAAGATGAGGTTGAACAAGTCCAGAGGAGGGCCATGAGGATGAGCAGGGGACTGGAACACCTCCCATATGAAGACAGGCTGGGAAAGTTGGGGTTGTTTAGGCTGGAGAACAGAAGGCTGTGTGGAGACCTCAGAGCAACCTTCCAGTATCTGAAGGGGGCCTATATGGATGCTGGGTATGGACTCCATTAAGGACTGTAGTGACAGGACAAGGGGTAATGGGTTCAAACTTAAACAGGAGAGGTTTAGATTGGATATAAGGAAGAAATTCTTTCCTGTTAGGGTGGTGAGGCACTGGAATGGGTTGCCCAGGGAGGTTGTTAGTGCTCCATCCCTGGCATTGTTCAAGGCCAAGTTGGATGAAGCCTTGGGTGATGTGGTTTAGTATGAGGTGTCTCTTGGAATTAGATGATCTTAAGGTCCTTTCCAACCCTAACTATTTTATGAGTCTATAAAATGTCCCTACTCACTGCAGGGGGGTTGGGACTAGACAAACCTTGAAGGTCCCTTCCAACCCAAACTGTGATTTTACAGTTCTAAGCCCCAATTTTTCCCAGGGGAAAAAAGTTAACCTTCATTAACTGGTGGCTCTAACTCTAAATTGTTCTAGGAAAGCTTTACAAGAAGCTTAATAATTCCTTGAACACCTATTCATAGTGCACCATGTGAATCAGCACAAGGGGGAAAAAAAACAAAAACCCACAGCTTTTTTTTTTTTGGGGGG
>NDXB01015458.1:5503-25587 GCA_002631895.1 Agapornis roseicollis | reverse complement strand
AACTTTTTTTTTTTTAAAACTCCCCCAAACCAATTTTGTTTTTTTTTTTTTTTTTTTTAAAAAAAAAAAAAAAGGTAAAAAGACCTAGAAAAGCACAAGTCACTTTATGCTACC
Source organism: Agapornis roseicollis (assembly GCA_002631895.1). NCBI lineage: Eukaryota > Metazoa > Chordata > Aves > Psittaciformes > Psittacidae > Agapornis > Agapornis roseicollis. The sequence continues at coordinate 25,473 of NDXB01015458.1, read as the reverse complement.
TTTTAGAAATTCCCTGCCTCCCTCTGCCAACAGGGCAGTGTTACAATCAGCAACCAACTGCAGAGTTAAATTACAATAACCAAGAGATTGATAAAGCATCTATTCTTATGAAAATATCCTTCCAAATGCTTCCAAAGAGGACTGGTAGCTTTTACGGCTAATTTCACTAGGTACTCAATGGCAGGGTTAAGCACCTTCAGTTTCCAGGAGCCAGACTCCTCATCCCACCTCCATCCCCAAACTAATCAGATTCACCCACACATGACAGTGGTTTTGAGTTTCTTGTAACATCATTCTTAATGTTACTTGTGATTACACAAAGCAAACACCAGGTGTACCACTTGATATTCCCAAAAGCACTTCAACATTGAAACTGTAATCTCAAACTGATGATAATGGGAGATACAGATTTACAGACTACTCCTTTCTGGGCACCACTCCTAACTTCCATCAGAAGAGGCATCATATCTGACCTCATCACAACTGGGGCATTCCACTTATGAATGGAAACTGATTAGCCACTGAATACATATGTATAAAGCAGCAGACCGAGCGATGAAGCTTCCCATCTCATTATAGGCCTGCCCTTTTGAGTCTGCATGAAGAATGGTACTTAAGAGATGCGTAGCAGTTCTAAACCAGTTGCCTGCTCACACAATAAAGCTTAAAACATTCAATGAAAACCATTATGCACACCCACTCTAAATACCCTTCAGCTTGCTATTATCTAATTGTGTTGTACTGCTGCTGTATCATATCCATGGATGTTATTCAATACGAATTATTTCAAGCCAACAGGTTAATCAGTATTTCAATGACTTCTGAACCCTTTTGAGTGTTTCTGCTCCCACTAAAGCAAAGGTAGGTCTCACTAGTAAGAGACTTTCCATAAAAAGAAAAAGGCTGCATCTCTGCTGAGAAGCTGAAAGCAAATATTAGTAGACATGATAGGCAGTCAGCAGGAATATTCTCCTAATATCAGAGACAGAATTGCCAAACGCACGCAGGCAGAAATACAGATGAACAAAGTTCTATTTTTCTTCATTTTTTCCCCGTTTACCTTACACATTTTACAGACATCTGCTGGGAATTAGCTTGAAGGAATACTGTTCAGAAGAAAATTAAGTATTACCACTTTTAAACACTTAGTAGAAACTGTACTCAATAAATATAGGATTATACACAGAACACAAGATGAAATTTAAGCTCCAACACTTTTAAAGAAATACACAGTATTTTTTCCTCTTGTGAATGTGTGTAGTCACACAATGCAAGTAAATTTTAGAAGCTATCAGCACCATCTACAGCCTGCAGCAGCCTGTGAAGTAATTTTAACAGCTGTTGGAAAGAGCCAAAAATTACCAGTATTTGCAAAGCAGAGTTATTTTGAGGCTTTTTTAAAAAAACTGGAACAGTAAGCAGTAATATTACACAGATCTTTAAGTCAGACTTGTGCATTGGGTCACCACTTATTTTTCCTTCAACTATTCATGAAAAACCAATCCTGTTTATTTTGAAATTCCAGAATTCTGTGACCAGAATATATGGAGTAACACCATAAAACAGGTAGTTCTATTCTGCCAAGCAACTCCTAAAAGAGCACTATGTCAGCAGGAAGCCCTGAACAGGTACCTACTCTGTCAGCAGCTACAGATTTGTATGGACCACATTACATACAGCTCTAGCCAACAAACAACAGTGATTCTTATTGTTATTTAAAGCATCAATCTGTCAAACCAGTACACTAACTGAGAAGACAAAGTTCCAAAAGTTAAACATTGTAGACTTACCGGAGGCATAACATAGTTTCTTTGATCCCCAGCAAGCCACTGTGGTTGAACCTTAAACAAAAATTGGACAAAACCCAGCCTTTATTCATTTGGTTCCAACACAAGCAAGTAGCTGCTCTTTAAGAGCACCATTTATAAAAATTCATGTCTGGATTTTTCACTGAACAGTAGTTTACAGTCTTCTATCCAGCAAGATAGGTTTTTCACATGTAACCCACGTAGCACTTAGCATAAGGGTCACCCTTACCAAAGATTCAACTATCTCCTTCCTCTGTTGATTTCAAGGTGTTTGGGTTTTCTTAAAATAAGATTCCTGAACTTTAGAAAAATAGGGGAAATCACAGAAGCCACACTGAAAACATCTCACACTTCTTGTTATTTCCACTTACTAAACTATTTCTGGTTTAGCTTCAATAAGAGGACTTAAAAAACACATTTCACTTACAAGTTCAAAAATCATTGTCAAGTGAAGTGCCTCCCAAGACCTTTCTAGAGCTCAACAGCACATCCCCTCTAAATACATCCCACATTTTTATAGACTGGTAAAACTCAGTGGTCCTGTTTTATGTAACATCAACTAGCTGCATTATAGTATGCAAAGCTCTTTCCCATGAAAAAAAGTATTACTGATCCTTGTACTTTTTGCTGATTTGGAAGTTGATTTAGCCTTGACTATTTAAGAGAAAAAAAACAAATCAAAACAAAACCAAAAACAAGTATCAAACTGAAGAGCATGCTAAGTTATTCAACAGTTTTCACTGATTAGAACAAAAATATCACCGATTTTGTTTTTTACTTTTGGTTTGTGAAGCAGGAGCTGAAAGGAAAAAGAATTCCCAGAAAGAGAAACACAGAAAGGTCAGACTCCAGTTAACACTGTTCATTCCATTCAAGCTTTGCCAGGTATCAAGAGCCTTTCTGCTGCTACAAAAGAATTACATACCTGGTAGTTGCAGGCTGGCTGATAACCTACAGGAACTTGCTGCTGTATCAATACAGCTGGTGAACAGTATGGGTATGTCTGCAAATAAAGTTCAGGGGTTTTAAAAAATAACAGGTTTGAAGAAAGACAGGAGTCAGGACCACGTTTTTAGATGCAGTCATGTTGTTATTTTAATCCCCATTTCACACTAGCTTCATTATTTTAAAGCAACCCTTACAGATTTCCAGTAGGGCTCCAGCACTTCACACACTAAGAATCTCTAGGATGTGGGATTCTCAATATGTATCTAAAAATCCCACACTTGGATCTTTTAAGTCATTTCAGAAATACAACTTATCTCAGCCCAACTACCATGAAATAATGAACTACAGCCTGAAGATAAGTTTCTTGGAGCCACATCAAGCCAAGTATTACAATTCAGATGATTACCCAGCATTTCTTCACCACAAGTATTTTGACACAATGTTAATCTGTAACCTTCTCAGCTTCTTCACATAACAGTTAAAGGCACATTCCAGTGTTTAAGACAATTAGTTTGTCCTACTAAACTATTTCACTCTCGCACTAAACTTGGGAAGAATCAGCAAGAGTACTGTCAAGATCTTTGCCTTGGAAAAAAACATTTCTGCGAGTCCTCCCTGTTTGCTCCTTCATTTGCTTAATGAATATATACAAAATAGAATCAGCTTCCCGTTAATACCACCCTGTTGTATTGCCATACGATAGTGTTAATATAGAAAGATGCCATAATCTGTAAAGCCGCCTTCTTTGCAGTACAGGGCTCATAACAGGACCAGAAGTACTCTGCCTACACCTCAGTAAGGATGTTTATCTGAAACACCAATGAAGTAACATCCTGCAAACATACCATACTGGTCACAGCTGTTAAGAGCAGATGCCACAACTGTTCTTAAGCACAAGAGCAGTTCAGAAATATGAATTTGTTCAGGCAGGAGGAAACAAAGTACTACAGGCAGCTTCGGGTTCCATACTTGTTTAAAAAAAAAAAAACAAACCAGCTTTTAAGTTCTGTGGTTTAATCTGAGCCAGGGCAGCAGTATGTCAGATGCACTTCACAAATCAAATGCATCCGGATGTTTGACAAGTAGCCATTTATACAGTTAAGTTATATAAAGTGCTACACATTATATAATTAAACATTATATAATTAGAACTTGCTCCACCTTCAACAGCTTTCACATTCTCAAAATAGAAAGTATCTCCACCTTTCAGTTTCTAAAGAGATGACATCACTGAGTAAGTTTTTCAAGGTTACTGGCATTCTCCTAAAATGGTTTGATTTTGGGCACTGCTTTTTGGGGAAGGTAGTAAGAAAGCAAGAGGGAAGATGAGACTGGAGTCTTGATACATTTTCCTGAAGTTGTATATGCTTTCACCTTCAAAACCACTTAATTATGATTCAAAATCAGTGTCATGAACAGCCTTACCTGAACATACTGGGTTACTGGGCTCATTACAGCTGGAGGCTGCATGTATGTCTCTGTATTTTGATTTCCCCATACACTATGAAACTGTGGTACAGGAGGATTGAAGACTAATGGTCTGGGATGCACATAAGAACCTTTTTTTAAAGCAAAGAAAATAAAGCATTAGAACATCTTAACATATATTTCATTACTAATCTGAACTCAGACTGCAAAAAACCCAAGTGTTTTGACTCTTAAATTTAATGCAATATTAACTATATTGTGTATTGCTAGCAACCCGAGATTATCAAAACTGTACATCACACAAGTAGCAAGGTCATAAAATTCAGAACTGATCAGATAAAAAGGAAATGCAACGGTGTTGATGTAGAATTAAGAGAAACTGTAATATATGCATGTCATATCAACAAATTTGTGCATATATACTTACATAAGTTTTGTTGCTTTCTAATCGCTGGCCCCAGTTTCAGCTTTTTGCCGTGGAAGTTAATTTGGGACTGAAAGACAGGTTATTTCGTAAGCTGGGGAATCAGTGAGGCAAGTTGTTTGCTTGATTTTAAGAGACTGTACTCTGCTTCTACACCACAGGATCACCAACTGGTATACAGGTTCAACAGCCTCTGTTCTCCTCTTCTACTTCAAGAAGTTACGCCCTTTATCTTTAATTTCCTGTAATGCTCTCAGCAAACTGTTTACCTATGCACCAACTCTCCAAACCTATTACGTATCACTTGCCTTTATAACAACATCCACTGACAGAAGTTTGCAACTGCCTATTAGTGACTTGTAACACACAGATTTGACAATTCTTACCTCAGTGATGATATTAATGTAGAGTAACCACAGTCTGGGTTCCCTTGAAACCCTACACTTGAGTGCTATTACAAAGTGAATCAGACCCATATCAAACGAAAAATACTTTCAGGTTAGACGAAGCTACAGAGCTAGGCAGATCAACATAGGCATGTAGAGTGGTTTTAACCATGCAGCTCTATCTTGTTCAGTTACATAGAACATTGGGACCACTCAGTACAGGTAATGCCTGAAATGAAGCAGATATCATCTCACTGCACAACTCAGATTCTAAAATGCAGACATTCATTCTTTTCCTTTTTCCATCCTCTCCAAAAATCAACATCTTTGTAAGATTATTTCTATCTGCATATGCTCAAGAAGTAATGTGTACTGCCTGTACACCCAAAATTTGTGCTAAAAAAGCAAATTTGCCATGTACCTCTTTGTCTTCCAAAATTTCTAGCATACACTCATCAATACTGTATTAATAGATATACACTAAGGGCTTTCAGCTTTGAAGAGACATACACAGAAGATCAGCAACATACATGGCTCAAACGACAATGCTACTTGAGAGGCTATAGAGATTGCTGCCTCAGAGCAGGCATTCCACACTGACTTAGTACAGTAAAAAGGATTCTCAAGCAAGTTTGTAGCTCATTACAGCAGTACTTTTGTCAGCATCCCATGAGAGTTAAGGAACAGGAAGCTTATGTTTTGGCAAGAATCAAGAATCTCCTGCTGGAGCTTCACTGCTTTCCACTTCATTCAAACATGCTCTCTTCCACCTTAGGGAACTAGACAGCAGGTAAATACATCTGAACGTACCGTGGAACACTAAATTTGTGCCTGGGTTTGTCTTTCAGATCTACTTCACTAACTGAGAGCTTCAGAAGCAAAGAAGAGACTGTTTAAAGAACTGTGAGTTTCTGAGCAACGGACAGAATGAGAGGACACAGTCTCAAACTGCACCAAGGAAGGTACAGGTTGGATATTAGGAAGAAGGTTTTCACAGAAAGAATAATAAAATATTGGAACAGTCTGCCCAGAGAGGTGGTGGAGTCACCATCCCTGGATGTGTTTAAAAAGAGACTGGATATGGCACTTGATGACATGGTTTAGTGGAGGTGCAGGGCATGGGTTGGACTTGATTATCTTGGAGGTCCCTTCCAACCTGGGGATTCTGTGATTCTGTGATTCTGTGATGTTTCCCCCTTTCTCCTAAAACTAAGCACAGCAACAATGAAAACAGTAACCTTTCAGTGTTTTATAACCTGCTGAAAGCTACCAGAACTCAATAGCAGATATGATTACAAGCACTGAGATTTAAAATTTCTGACAGTGAACTCTCAGGACCAGAAGGGCTGCAACAGCTCTACCCCTTATCTCCTGTGTGAGCTACAGGAAAACTGTATGAAATGTGAACAGTTACATCTTGTAGTCAAGGAGGCTTAACACACACTTGCACACACAGGTAGCATCCAAATGCACAAGTAATTCAAGAGAAACACTTCAACTGCTGAGATGCAAGTAAAACACACTAATGCTATCTTTCTGTTACCTGAATTCCCAATAATAATGCTGATAGGTCTATGTGTCTGCCATAAGCACATGGGTTCTGTGACAACAATCCAATGCAGAAAGCAAGCAGCTAAACCACATACATGAAGCTTTCGAGTACATAAATGAGAATTACAAGAAATACAATTACATGAGACATTCAAGCACACTAATGCTAAAACTAATCTGGTTTCTTATTTAAATAAACATACAAAGATTCTACCACCAGTAGAGACTTGATAAAGCTCACTTTTCAGGCAGCCCTATGCTTCCCTCATCCTACTTGACCCTAACAGGGTACATTAACTTGGTGTACCCTGAACATGTCTCCAGCCTTCATATATCAGCTTCTTCAGACAATTTAGACAAAGAACTTACTTCTACTATTTTCTGAACATCCACGTTGTCCAGGAAAGATACAAATCCATACCTGAAAAGACAGGCTATTCAATAATCAGATTTGGATTGGCTTGTTAGCCAAATTATTTTGAACAAGAACTGTTAACAGCAATATATATGCAAGGTGCATCATATTGCATGCCAAAAGTATCAAGTAGGACATAATTTTATAATTCAGCATAAAAATCTATTTACCATTAACTAGCAGCATATACTACTGGGCCAGATGAAAAGAACCAACTGCCAAATTCTAGAATAGCATGAAATAGAAGCAAGGGCTGTTCTTCCATTCCAGCTACTCAAAATGAGCACTACAGTTGATACTACTAACTCAGAAAGTAAGAAAACCCTTTAAAATCTGAATTATCAAGTCTTGTATTTACAGCAGATTTGGACAGAACGGTAACATCAGTAGGGGAAGTGATCCTTGATTGGGTTTTTCAACTTATTTCACTGCCCCCCCCTATTTATCTGGTCTAGAAAATGAAGGTAATTTCAGAACATTGTAGCAACAGTTGTGTGAATTAATGGAGTATGCCAATGCATTACCAATAGTCAGAACAAACACTGGCTAAGTGCATACCAGAATTAAGACTAGGAAAGAGTATGAGAAAGTGATTTCCAGCTTGTGCATTACCATATATGCCAAAGGGAAAAAAAAAGGGACTTTTTAGGGTCTGTTCACAGAGTCACAGAGGAAAAACAAAATAGGGCTGGAACTTCCAGAGGTTGAAGCCTCCTTCTCAAAGCAGAAATAACTTCAAAACTGGGAAAGCTTCCCCAGAACTCAACAGCTATGGCCCTGCACAAAGTGTTTCACCACAGACAAATTAAAATATTTTTATGGAGGCTTTTTGGTTGGGTTTTTTTTGTGGGTATTTTTGTTTGGTTTTTTGTTTGTTTGGGGTTTTTTTACACATATTCATATATATATTCAATGCAAATTTTGCATGCTTTAACAATTTAAGTTTCACTCTTCAGCCGAGTTTGGTTGTTTTTTCCAACTTATTCCAAAGTGTCAGAAGAGTACTGTGCCAGTGCCCTGAATAAGCCATCTACCCTTCCTCTTAGCAAGAATCTAGAGAGAGTTCAGGATAGTTAAGTACTCTAGCCATCAGAAAAATTCTACAAAAGAACTGCCTGCACAAGCATCACAAAGTTTTCAGCTTTGTTTCCACTGGTTAAGTGACAATGACACTTTTCCCTAAGCAGACTGAAGTCAGAAAAATCAGGCTATTCTTTGTAAAAATCACAGAGATTTATGAGCTAGAGATTTACACATTTCAGCTCTAATTCACCACAACAGAGAACTGCAGCTACTGTTAAGGCTTAAGCCTGTCAAGCATGTTGCTAAGTAGTTGCTCATATCATCTATGGCAGAATTAGGTCCACATAGGCAGCAACTTAAAACAACTACTCATGTTCTACTCACCCTTTGGAAACACCAGTTCTGTCAGTGATTATTTTCACCTCTTTCACAGCACCATATCGTTCAAAGAAACTCCGAATTTCTGCTTCATTCATCTAAAAGAAACAGAATCTTAAACATCTTTAAACACATTCAACTGCTCAGAACAGAGGCAGTATAAATTTTTAAACCCATCTTCTACTACTTAAAGAACTAAAGTTACCCAACTGCTCCGAAGTTCTTTCATGATGCTGCAATACCTTAATTCCCATCTCATTTAAGTGCTCTATACCTTAAATCTTAAACAAATAAAAGTAAATACCCTTATATCAATTCCACCAACAAATACTGTGTTTGGCATGATCTTCCCTTCTGGCAAAACATATCCTTGACTGGTTGTTGACAAACGGGTATTGTCCTCTGAGGCACCTCCACACTGGGCCTCCATGTTTGCAGACTGAAAAATTTAAACAGAAATATGTATTTTAGTCAAATAATTACAGTACACTTTAAGATACTAGTATGCCTTCATCTTCCTATAGATACAACATGGGACAATGGATTTCAATAGCACCTTTCCAATTCCTTAAAGGAAGTACTTGCTGCAAATGGAATATTCATCACAAAAAGCTTACATAATTATTCTAAGGAGCCTTAAAAATTTTAGTCTAGACCTAACTTAGGCTACCTTAAGTAGCCCTGTCTGACTATATAAGGCCTCATGATCAGTGTTGCTACCACCAGACACAGTGATAATGTTAAAATCATTTCAGAACTTTATCAAATCCCTTTCAGATACAAGCAAGGAAATGAATTCTTTAAGATACAAATTACTGTGCAAATTAATTATTCAATAGAATGAATTTCATTCCCAGTCAAAAGCTTTAAATCCTTAAGATACACTTAAGCTTACAAACAGCCTTAGAACACAAGTAACAGAGTTAAACTACAAGTTACCTGTAAGAAGAGCAATCAAACCTTGACGGGATATTCACACTATTTACACCAAAGCAGGATCTTCTACATGCAGTGCATGTAAAAAAAACTGCAAAGATTATTATGCTAAAGAAACTACAGTCACAATGTCCTTTGCACACCCAGGCTTCAGACGCACCCTTTTGGTCCTAAAGTATTTTGTCATAACCTACGAGTTATGGATTCATTCAGGGCTGGGAAGATAAAATACTCACTAAACAAACAGTAAATCTAGTATTTTGTTCAGATGAACTACTGATGCTAGATGTGTTCCATACACTGCATGAGGTCTGAAGTGTTTTACAAAGGTATTTACAAGAACTAAAACACAACATAAGCACCACAGGTATTACAAACTCAAACCCCTCATCTTACACAATCCTGAATGAATGGTTCTAGCTATGCACCATGCTTTGCCTGGCAAGCACATAAACAACTGACCAGTTCAAGTTACTCACCCTTCTACATTAATGAGCTTTTCCTTACAATTCAGCAACCTATCACTACTTCAGATACTGCAAACTTTGATTTAGTCAAAGTTATCTTGTATTTTGAAGCCTAGGAATTAGCAATAAGTAGCATCCAATTTTTTTTATGCAAGACTTTATTGCACATTTAAATGCAGCTGAGTGACAAGTACTCATTCAAACTAGACATCCAGTAAGAGAATGAGAAAATTACAAGAACCAAATTATTTGCCCAGCAACTGCACAAACCCAAACCTAGAAACTCAGCCATCCAAATGTGATTTCAGAGTGGCTGAACCAAATTAACACCACACCACTAATGAAAGAGAGAGAGGGTTTGCCCACCACTTTTTCTGCATCTCCTCTATGCAACTTCTAACACCTGTCAGTTCAAATTAAGATGGCTTAATGAATATTGGCAGGAAGATTGACATAGTGCATAGTCTTTCACACTATTAATATTCTACTATTGTAGAAAATTGAATCAGCTTACTAGGCTACCACAAGCACCAGATCAATGGATGCAGAAGAGTAAATGGAGATGGCAGAGGCACAGCCTCTTCTGAGAAGCACTAAGCCATCAGTTCAGTTCAAAACTATTTCATAAAGCTATACCTTAAAATCTGCTTCCATCACAACAGATATTGCTGCCTATACTCAATTTACTCATTGACTATGCTTCCTACTGCAAATTCTCAACAGAAATTACAATTCAATCCTCTCCCCTTTATCCTCCAAGAACAGCCTCTACCCTACAGTGAACTTGAAGACCCCTCCACTCCTCCACAGTAACAGAGATTGTATAATAGAACATTACTGCTGTAAACAGAGAAAGGGTAGTTCTCCCCCTTCTCTCCTGTTGTTCAAAAGCTCTTTATATCACTGTGCAAGGAAACCAATTCTACATATCACAGGAGAAACATTTTGTAGTACTTTTTAGACATATCCACTTCTGATCCAAGCATTCTGTAGTTACATACACACTGAACTAGCATAAGAACAAAAGAGCAAAAATTAAGCAAGAAGTGAGGAGACCGCTTCTTTAGCTGCACCCCTACCTAAAGGGCATCTGAACTGAAACCTGAGACTCAACTCCTCAGCAATCTTAAACTGACCTAACTGCTATAGCTTCTGCTTCTTTCTTTTTGCATTTGTTTCAGTGAGCCAGACTAAGACAGAAGCATTCGCCTTTCTGTGTGAATTCTCTCCAGCCTAGAACATGGAACAGCCCACGGCAGAGGCACCCAGCAAGTGCCAGAACCACCACAAGTGGGTAAGCATGCAGATACAGCTGGTACGTAAGTTCTAAGTGACCTTGGAAGCACAGCATTTCCCACACTAGTCATGTAGAACACAGTTTTCAATGAAAATGCACTTATTTAATGCTTTTACACGTTAAATACCTAGAAGAAAAACAGACTACTTAGGCATCTGGGAAAATTCATCACCATAGTTATATGTTTTAAGATCTATTAATACAAGTACCTTAGAACTCAAAAAAATTTATTGAAAAATGCACAGTGGTGTAAGTCTCATAGTACAGCAAAAGGACACAATCTCCTTTCAAAGTTACTTTTCAAGTCTTCAGTACTACAGTGAAAAACTTAGGATTGGTAAAAGTACTGTCCCATCTAAAACCAAGTTATTTTACCAGCACAACATGTAGTTATTTTACTACACAGCATTACATAAATGATTGTACTTCTGTTTGCAACGTGGGCAAAGAACTCACCCTGCTACTGTGCCACCATCCAAAGCCTAAGCCACTTAAAATTTCTCAAAATCTGGAAAATCCTTCAACTGATAAATTTGCTACCTCGAAATTACAGCACTAGCTGAAGTGACCCACCCCTTCAAAAATACACTGAACGGGGTTGATTTGCCTTATCCATCCCATGAGGTATCTTTCAAATCAGATTTCTAGATGTCAGGAAACACAGGGCTTAAGTTTTTCAGCTTTCTGTAGTCAACAGGGAAGGAGAAGGTGAGTATTCCCCCCTTTTCCCTCATAACAAGGTAAATTTAATCGGTTTGCTCCAGCAAGCATTAATTTGATGCCAGGAAAGTGAATTAGCCTCTTCATTACAGTTGCCATGAGGCTAGTTAGACTTATGTACATTAACAAAACAGGATGGAAAAGGCCTATCCTTTGAGCCAGGTGGGTTACAAACATCACTCAGCCCCACGCACATCTAGGAGACGAAAACCTTCACTTTTAGCCACACAAATCCTCGATTCCGCAGGCTTCTCCCCTCCTTTCCCTTTGTTAAAAAGCAAGTACTAAACATTTTGTTTTGTTCTGTTTTCCCGCCTAAGTACGTCCCGCTCTGCAGTCTCCGTGTGAGCAGAACAGTTGCCATAACAGCACACTCCTTACAGGAGAACATGGCTCCCGCCACAGGGAGAACGGCTGCCCACCCGGCAGCAGGTGGAGCCATCAGTCAAGTACTGCAACTGGCGCCAGCACCTACAACCTGGGAGGCTTAAAGCGGCGTTCGGGTTTCTTTAATACCCCGCTTTTATGGCGCTATCGAAGAGCCTGCCTTACAGTCGCAAATCCAACTTCTTGAATGAAACTGCAACTCCCATGTTGAATCAGCAAACCGAGGGTTCAGGCAGTAGCTCCCCCTCACCACACGGAGTCCGCGCTGCGCGAAGCCACGTAGAACACCCCACGAAAACCAGAAAAATCACCAGCGGGGAAGCTCAGGGAAGCGCGTCCTGAGCCGGCGCGGCTGCCGCTCCGCTCGTTCTGCCGCGCAGGCATTAGCGGCCTCACGTCCTGCGGGCTTCGCACCTCGCCTGCCCACCATTCCCGAGCGAGGCGCACACAGGGGATTCACGCTCAAACGGTGTGAGTGAGAAGACAAAAGGGGAGGTGCCCCTATGGGAACAAAGGATAGTGTCTGAAAGCCCCCGACGCCCCCGGCAAGGGCTGCAGCCTCTCCCTACCGGGAGCTGGGGACAGACAGACGCGCTCCCAGCCGCGGCGCCTGCCTAGCCCCGGCCCACCAGGACAGGTGGAGGAGCGCCCGGTCAGCCTCTGCACAGAGCGGAAAGAACCCGACAGTGAGGCACGGCGCCATGTGGCAGCTTCACCACAAAATGGCCACTCGTGGTGTGAAGTGCCTCCTGCCTCCAAGTCCTCACAAGAACTGCAAGCCAGGACGCTTTCCACACACAAGCCTCAGGCTTTTTATTCAGTATTCCTACCCTGACTTTTAGCTCCTCACTTCCTCTTAAAACTTTGAAGGTATGAACAGTTACAGCTACCCTGAAGAGGTTCCGGAGCACCACTCACTGCGTTAAGAGGTGACACTCCTATAAGCACCCCCTTTCCTCACCCTTAGAACAAGTGAAAGAAGAGAATGCGCCACTTTCCTGTCCACTCACCGCATAAGATCCCGAGCAACTACTATAGCCTCCCGCAAAGAGCCGCTCCACGGCTCGGCGTTCAACTGAGTCCTCTTCACCCACTTCCCACCATACCGGCCACGGCTCACCCTTTCGTCCGTCCTCCACTCACCATCATCCACGAAAGCTGAGGTAGAACCCACACACTTAAAAATAAACGAGGCCTTCAAAGCAAAAACAACTCCAACTCTCCTGAGAAAATAAACACTGGACAGTCCCCTTTTGTTGCTATTTTTTTTTTCCCCTTTTTCCCCTTCTTTTTCCCCTTCTTTTTCCCCCCAAGGTAGAGGAAAGCAGCTTCGCCCAGCTCCCACTCTGCCCCTTAAGTAGCCCCGAGTGCGAAGGGGCGGGGAAAAGCCACACCCGCTCACAGCCGCCCCGGCGCGGCCTAAGGCGTAAGCCCCCGGATGGCCCCTTCCTACCCTGCGGGGACCGGCGTCTGTGCTGTGTTGTAGGAGGGACGTGCCGACGAAGGGTATCGGGGTGTCGCGGCTTTTTTCTCCTTTATGTTAGGTTTGACTATTATTTCTGGCTTTGTTGTTGAGCGGGAAGTTACTGTCGAGTGAGGGTGGTGGTAGCGCACTCTTGCTGTTTTGAGCTAACACTTACTTGGGTTTGTTGAGGTTTGAGAGGTGTATTGTTGAAAAGGAAGAGGCTTTCACTCACTTTGAGACAAAAGCTGAAGCTTTTCCAGGAATATTTGCATGGACTCTTACTGTCTGTGCTGAAAACCAGCCTGCTCTGTTCCCCACTTGCCCAAGACCTTTCTGGAAGGAAACCTCTCTGGCAGCCCTTCTGATTTTACAGTAATAGCATGCTTCTGCTGACTTTCAGAAATGGCTTTTAAATGGTTGTTTGCCACTGATGTCAAGTGTTTAGAACATACACTGACTTTAGAATATTTCAGGAAGAGAGGAAATGTGTATGTTAAATGTCTAGCCAAAATAAATCCAGCTGCTGATTGGGATAGCTTAGTGAGGATTTTTGTTTATGTAGGGCTTTTTAATGGGAAAGGCGTAAGAATTAGGCTTGTTTAGAATGCAAAATGGAAGTACAAACCTATACTGATAAACTGAAAGGTAAGCTTCTTCCCACAACCTCCCCCCCCCCATGACATAGTCTTTCTTCTAATGCATAAACTTTCTTTTTAGGTCTTCAACTTTTTCAGATGCTGATCATAATAATCAAAAGTACGCTGTACCTAACATTTACTTCAATAAAATGGATTCATATTTATTCTTAAGAGTGGCACTAGGTTACTGCCACTGTTAAAAGTGCAAAAAGTTTAATTTTTCTTCTACTCTTGAAATTAAGACTAGTTTTCATAGTCCTAAGTAGAGCAGAAGCTAGATTATGGGTGGGTTGTGTGGTTTTCCTTATTTATTCCTTCCTTGGGCCTAGCTAGAAGATTTGTGAAGCATCTCCTGTTTACTGTTGGGTGAAAGATAACTGACTTGGAAATTATAATACAAATCCTGTTCTAAGAAAAAGAATTCTTTACCTTTTATCATGGAAATTGTGAGTACTGTTCTCTTCCGGCAAAGCTAGTGTGATTCCAATGCAAAAGCAGAGTGTTGTAGTTGCTATAAACAAAACCCCAATCCTTACCAAGGCATTATTGATTCTAATTTTGTGATGCTGTCAATCTGTGGATTGACTCTGGGTCAGGATATCTCCCATGTTTCCTTAACTCAGTATTAGCGTCTAAAATTGGAGAACATCTGTTGCTTAAAACAAAGGAGAGAGGCATTTTTCTGCTGCCAATACACGAATCTCAGAAGGGGTGGAGTGAGTGAAGTAGGAAATTGTCTTAGTTTGTTTTATTGATATTGCTACCGGAAGGGATGTTGCTGAACAGCTTAGTTAAATGCACTAAGTAGCAGAATAAGAAACAAATTTTATGTTTTGCTATGCTATGCTGTACTTTTTACTTAATACATATTTAAAATACTTAGTATCTTAGCCAAATTGTTTGTCTCCTGGAATTTTATGATTTTAAGTAATCTAGGAGCCATGACCAGTTAGTGTTATGTCTCAGTGTTACCATAAAGGCTTTTTGTCTTTAGGTTGTTTGCTTGCTTTTTGTTTTGTTTGGGTTTTGTAATTAAAGTAACTGATAAATTGACTACAATTCAGGGAGTGCCTCGATATAGGATCTGATAGGCTGTGGTGGGTGAGGATTCTACAAAAAAAAAATCTGATGAAAAATTATTCTCATTATAAATAGTGGTGCCTACATTTTACAATTTAATAATCAGAGGTACATGCTTTAAATACCAGGTTAGATTTAGGCGTTCTAGAGGTAGATCTAAAACTGGAGAGCAAGAGTGTCATAAAGCATTTGAATTATAATAGCATTTCTTGGAACTTCTTTGCAATTTTGGGACCCTTTCTTGGGAATCATGTTGAGCCTTTCTATAAGGAAATAATATGAACATGAAAAGAAGGATGTAAAAGAGATACTCAAAACAATAGAAGGTTCCACTTTTTAAACAGCTAGGCAAGCTTGCATATGAAAAGGGTACTGATTTACCAAATAGGGTTTGAATTATCTGTTTTCTGAATTACTATTTCATACTGAAGAGAGAATGCTGCATACGTTTCACAGCTGTCAGCTTTAAAGGATCATGCTGTATTTAGTTAAATTTTGGACAGTTCCTTTACTGCTGTTTGCATTGGGCTAGTTATTTAAGAGAATGTACCATAATATTGTGATGAACATCAGTATTTAAAAAAAAAAAAATCAAAGCCATATGTTGTTATCATTCACATTGAAATTCTAGTGGAGTTTTTATTGGCTTCGGTAAACAAAGCAGAATCTGTGTTCTTATTGGCATGGTAAAATCCTTTGAAATGTGGTAGATCATATGCTGACTGATTTTTTAAATTTTGTTTTTTCCCTAACTCTGTAAGAAGTAATGGAACACAGATAACTTATTTTTAAAAGACACAGTGAGTAGCTGCATGTAGAAAATTTCAATTAAGTTACGTTTTTTATCCTTGATTTGGATGAAAACCAGGCTATTCTTTTGAGCATTACTCAGTTAATGTTCAGAAGTGGAGTTCCTTTGGGAGCTTATTTTTCTAGAAACTGCATTATTTTAGAACACTTCAGTTAGTCTGATAATAAATTTAACTCAATAGAATATGCAAGCAATAATTTTGTGAAGATTTAATGCCTAAACTATACATACTTGAGTTATTCATAATCTAAGTTGGGACAGTGCTAAAAGTGTTGTATGATACTGTTCTATGGTGAAGGTAATATTTAACACTATCAATTCATTGTGATTAACCTTTAGGCATTTGAATTCTGACTAGTTCATTACATTTTAACGTGAATAATTTTAGCACTGTAGGAAAGCTGCTAAATGCTTTAGTGTGTACTATTGTGTGTGGCATGACTGGAAGATTTTAATACATTGTACAGACAGGTAATATTCTTCATCCAAACATTTTACAATAATTCTTGTAAATTAAAATTGTGAATAAGTGCATAACAACATGCAAAAATGGCTATACGTGATTCATGTCAAAAGTGGCCCCAGTATCTTTGTTCATGATAACCAGCAGAATTGCTCAGGGAAAGGATGTGAAGGAAGGCAGGACAGGTGTTGGAGTGGTTTCTCTTGCCTTTATTTTCTCCTTATGCTTGGCAATCTCAAAAGCATTTCTTGAGGCTCATTCATTGCTGCATTTGATAATACTTTATGCTTTTTCCAGTAAACTGCTTTAGTCACTTTTTGAACTGGATTTATACTTAGGCCTGCACAATAGAGTTTGGCACTGTAGGCATTGTTTGGGAAGAGTACTTGTTTGATTAAGCTTTTCTCCTGATAGTTTAACTAGAGCCATCTCATTCATGCCTTAACAGCAATAACAGCAAACGTTCGTCCTTTTGTCATTCAACATTTTGATGCCATTCATGATTTTATAGGCTCTTGTCATAGCTCCCTTTCAGTTGTCTTAGTTTTCAGACTGAAGAGCATTACCTGGATTCCCTCTTCACTTTCCTTCTCAGGTCAGCAGCTTTCAGAATGGGTGAGCCGCCAGCTGCCTTGGCTTGCTCAGCCTCTTGCAGGGCAGAAGCTCCTGCGTTTGTTTAAACTGATTTGCCATCCTGTGTCGCCAACTCTTGTGCTACAGCACAGTCTCAGCGACGGCAGACCACAATCAACAGTTTCCCAGCTATTCCGTGACCAAGGCATCATGCTGCATTCCAAACAGAAATCCAGAGTACTGTTGCCTAAGTGTGATGAAACCACTGAGACAGCTGAAGTGTGGAAGCTGGTATCTCTAGGTCTTTTCCTTAAAATGTGTTTCCCAAAGGTGAAAAAGGCTTAAACGCCAAAAGACTGACTTTATCTGAACTGGTAATTAAACAGGAAAAGGGATTTCTCCCCATCCCCCGAAAGAAAAACACTAAGGCAGAATAGAAATAAAAGTTGTTCACAAACAATCTCCCATTCCATCCATTGTTTTCAAAAATCAGCTTTGTTAGGAGCTGAGAAGCTACAGAGCTGACTGAAACTGAGTGGACAGGCAAGAGCTGCTCTGAATTGTAACAAATTGTACACATCTCTAGTTTCTAGGAAGAGTTTTTTCATTGCAAGGAGAGTTTGAATGTCTGATTTTCTGCTGTCTGCTTGGGTGTGCTGCAAGTTCTTCTGTCTTTTCTCTAACCCTACAGACTCAGAAAATTTTTCTTCCTTACCATGGTAGGAACGAGAGTTGCTTGCAATGACAGGAGCCATGTCCCTTCAGGGAGTTTCACCTTCGTGCCTCTTGTGTTAAAAGAACAGAATGTAGAGAGTAGGAGTGACAAATAGAACAAATACTGTCTGTCCACAAGTTTCACTGTTTGATGGCATTAACAGTGTCACCTTGTCACATCCTTGCAGAGGAGCACCCTTCAATCTGCTATAGAAGAAAGAGGAAGAAAAGCAGCATCCTTTTATGCTTCTCTGTATATTCTGGAGTGGGATGCCAGCCTTTATGGCTTAGAGAATTCTCTCAACTCTCAGCCTTGGTCCTTATTGAGCACATCTTTTGCGCAGCTGTTGGCTTCTGAAAGATTTCAGTGTGCTTCAGGGCCTAATGGGTTTTCATGTAGTACACTATGTACTGTGGATATTTTTTTTCTGGAGAAACACTAAAAATCCCCCTCTAATTCAGTGCTATTGAGGGCTAAACTGCTTATCCTTTTATGCCTCTAACTCCAAAGATACCTTTTTCATACATGGTTTGAATTAATGCCTTATTGCCTAAATATCAACCAAGACATCAACAAAGCAACAGCTTCCACAGAACCTGCATTTTATATTTGATGAAATAAACCAAACAACTTGGGTTTTCCTATTTTTCATTTTTATAAAAAAATATCTACTGAAAGGAATAAAACTGAGAAAGTGTCAATAGTACGTTTAAATCTCTTATGCAAAATCTTAATCCAAAATGCTATTTACAGTATATGTTTGAAATGCTCTGAACTTTTTATTTCTGACCACAGATTAAAAATCACATAGGTATTTGACATGATTGAAATAGTGGGCTGCAATCTTAGATGCACATCAGTCTTTTGTACACCGATGTATAACATTGGAAAACCTTGAAAAGAAAACTTAGTACATTGAATCTGCAGAGAGGTCTGCTTGTATTTTGAATCTTGACAAGCCTTTCTGATTTGGGCTGTCTTCATCTATGGCTTAAAGTCGACAGACTTCTGTATCATGTGATCTCTTAGATCTCTTGATCCTGGTTTCTGTCTAAAGGTTTTGGCTTCCTGTTGCACTGAACTCTGCTTAGTGGGATTATTATTCTCTTAAATTCAAGCAAACCAGATTCTACCTTCTCTGAAAGTTTCTATCCTATGTGCTATGAAGAGGATGGAAAAACAGCAGTGGATCTTTGTCATTTTTGCTCAAGGAAAACTATGTGTTGATACAAATACCTAGCAGTGAGTTCCTCACACCAATGCTAACACATTTGTAGACAGCAGGTGAGAACCTACATTCAGTTTTCGGGAAGCAAAATAGCTGATCCATTCTTAGGGTAAAAGGGCTTGTAACACTTGGTTTGAACTCTTTCTTTTGCAACATCAGTTTACTGTAGGAGGCTTCCTCCCTGTTGGAACAGGGATTAAAGCTTCTTTAGGAAGATGTGCTACATATCATATGAGTCACCTGAAACCTTTCCCTAGTCACCAAAGGGTGGCATTTGTTATGGTATGAGGCTGCTAGACTTTTAATTATGGATGCCATTAGGCTGGCATCTTCCTGACTGAAGGAAGACAATGAATGATATTTATCACCTGCTGAGCTCAGTACTGGAATGGAATATTTACAGTGAACACTACGGGGTTGTGTTCTTTCTTAACAAAGAGTTAAACAGTCAATAGTAGAATATTTGAGTTGTCACTGCTTATTTGAGAGTTAATAGCAGATTGAGTGAGCCCTTTAACGGCTATTAGAACAGGAACTACAGACCTTTTACAGATGCCATACTGAATAGTTGAGGATTATTTACATATGACTGTGTACAATTGACAGGCTTGCCGGTAAAGCTACCTTTGTACTGCTCATACCAACAAAGTCAATTGATGTAAACACAGTTCATATCTACATGACAAATGGATAGCAAAGCCCATTTGCTGAACTAGAAAACTAGAGGAGAAATAAGGTGCAATATCCAAGCTGCTTGTTTAATACAACTGCATTTGCAGTAGAATTCATAGCTAAGACATATATACTGCCAAAAAAAAAAAAAAAAAAA
>NDXB01015457.1:32997-43215 GCA_002631895.1 Agapornis roseicollis | reverse complement strand
AAGGGGGGGGGGGGGTGAGTGAGTGAACGTGCTGCCTAGCTGGGTTTAAACTACGACACCTCCCCTTTTTAATGGGTGTCATTTTTTTTACAATTGAAGATGGTACACACCAGCAACAGGACTCAAGAGGCCTCTGTTTCTCCCATTTCCCAGGCATATTCAGTTAATGCAAAGTTTTTCTCTCAACATTATACAGACTAAAACATAAATACAAAACAAAGCAGGTAATCAGCCTGCTAACTCTGTGATACATGGAAATGAAAGAAATTTTACAGAACACAGACAAACATTTCAAGGAGCTTTTGATCTACTCTGACCACTTTAGATAGTGTTCCATCTGCCAGGACTACCCTTAATACCTGCATTGCAACATTCCCTCCCCCAAACACTTTTGGTGTAACAGCCAGCACTGCCTACCCACAACTTCTTTTCATATTATGTTAGGACAAAGACTGCTCTGCCTGCAGACAGCCTGCTCTCCTCCAGCTCCTTCCTACTCCCCTTCTGCTTATCATGACAGAAGCCCTCTACACCACCTCAATGCACAGCCAGCTCTCTGAAGCCCTTGTTAGGGCTTCTGCATCAACACCTAGCCAATGATTAAAGTCAGGTGATATTAATGTCATACAAAAACATCTCTAAATCCTTTACATCTCTAAATTCTTTAAATTCTTGCACAATAAAAGAGATTTCAATGCCAATAAAAAATAGATTTGGTATAAAAATTATTGTATACCTAACTGTTCTTTTCATGAATACAGGAAATAAGATCTTACTCTAGAAAAATAGTTTTCCTATTGACTTATTAACTGACGAGTTTTGACACGTCCTTTAATGTTGATGACCAGTTTTTACCAGTGTTAAATGTCTCTTGCCAATTTCTTGCAGTTTTCAAACCTTAAATAATCCTCACATAATATGTACTGTTCAGAGAAGTCCCATGGATGCAGAATGCAAATATTAATAGAAGATTTGGAAACTGAAGAACTAAACAGCACTAGTTTACCTAGATTTATGTGCTACTTAGTTTTGTATCAAGCTGGCACATGCTTACAGAAGTACAGTTAAAAGAAGATCTTAGTGGTTTTGCACAAAGGAAACTTCAGTAAATTCATTTGGTTTGATCAAGCTAACTCAAACCTCAAGCCCTCTATTTGCACAGATTTAATTATGTGCTCTAGGTGCCATCCAGATTTTCAGATTATAAGGTTTAAGTGAGATTTTGGGTCATACTTTGTTCCACCCTGGCTCTTTTGCTAAATTTATACTGTATATTTTCTAAAGTGTTTACAAATCAGTCTGGGATTTCAGAATGTTTG
This sequence comes from Agapornis roseicollis, assembly GCA_002631895.1. Classification (NCBI taxonomy): domain Eukaryota; kingdom Metazoa; phylum Chordata; class Aves; order Psittaciformes; family Psittacidae; genus Agapornis; species Agapornis roseicollis. Next base: position 41,896 of record NDXB01015457.1, on the reverse strand, counting down.
TAAAGAGAAAGAGAATTGTTTGTAATGAGAAAGAGCAGCCTCTTCATTGAATGCTGTCTCCAAAGTTAAGCCATGCAAAAAATCTGAATCTGGCTCAGTTAATCCTGCTGAACTTTGTGGTTACCATTAAATATATAAGTCGAATTTTATTTAAGGAATGCCATACCTGAAAAAAAGATATATCAGTTACATGTCAGCTTCAGAAAAATCTTATGATTCATGCGAACTATGCAGAAACTGACCATCAGAATTTATTTATGAAAATAGTGTAAGAAGGTACAAATACATGAGAGTAAAATAAAATCAAAGTGTAGCACTTTATACAACTTTGATAAAAATGGTTTATCATCCTCCAACTTTCGGTTCCGAAATTCCATTTTTTAGTTCATTAGTTTGGTTGGACAGCTGTGCAAACCACTGGACTTCAAAAAGATCTTGAGGGATTCTATGTCTCATAAGTCAGACATGTTCAATGAATAAACCTTTGAATATGAAGAAATATATGCCAAATTAAGCTCTGGCTCTGTTCTTTGCAGAGGACCTCTGCTCAGAAGTTCCTAGAAAACACTGGTTATATTAAGCCTCTATCTACTGAGATACTGCAGCTTTAGATCTGTATCTGTAGTATAGATGTTACCTTCATCTTTTAAGGTATCTTTCACTATTTTCCTAAAAAGAGAAAGTCAATTCTTCACAGCACATCTGGGAAAGAAAGATACCTTTGTTGCATGGAAGAGGACATTCTTTCTCTGCCTGATATCAGTAAATCAACTCAATTAAATTATGATTAATGCTTGGCTCAGTGTCATATAAATTTGTCTAACAGCTGATACTACATAAATTGAGATGGCTGGGTGCCAGGTCTCTTAAAACATTGTATTCTCTGTATACCACAAATTCCATTTCAAACACAGGTTTACTTCCTCTCACTGCAGAAAATTGCTAACATGTAGAATGAAAACCTAGAAATGCTTATCCTCTCTCTTTTTTACTAAACATGACTAAAAATGCAACCAGAAATATGGCTACAGTGCATATTACAAATTACAAGAATACACTTTAGAGTTAACATTCTATTTATTTGCTACTTGTTTTGCTTACATGGTAACAGAAACACTAAACTAAGATCGACAGAGCTGTCATGTTCCTTCAAAATAAGAATTCTAGACACATATCAGAAACTTTGATTAAAATGTTATTAAGTTTGTGTTATTCAGATCTATTGTTTGACTTAAGTCATCTCAAAGAAGTCATGTACCTCTATACTCAGGCAAGGATTAGCTAATTCTGTGGCAAGCTCCAGAACAGCTTTCTTTCAAAAGTGTAATAAACTGATACCTGAGTATTTGGCAATGACAACCAGGAAGGAAGCAGCCATGTGAATTGGCTCTTCTAAATAATTTGCACGTAAGTCCCAGACATGCAAGCACAGTGTGCTAAGAATGCAGAAAAATACACCAAAGTGCAATACACAACAACCTATGTATTAAGAATTCAATTACTCCCTTGATAATACAGTGCTAAGCAATCCTTTTGAACATGGGAAGAGTGGACAAGGTGTCTACAACATTGAAAAATGTACAGCTTCCATCTTCTGATTATAACATGTGAGTACCATAGATATAGACATAACCATAGATACCATAGATATAGATATAACTAACAGTGGTTGAAGCAATATCACCAGAAGTCCATTAATATAGAAAAAGCATTTCTCGAATGATGAAACCATTACAAAGCGTCTCTGTAATTTAACACTGGACAAGGTCCAGCTATATACAAATGCAAACTGTAATTACAATAGAGCCAAGCTTATACTTGCACAATGGCAGATGTCTGTAAATACAGTAGACTTCTAATTTATTTCAGCTGACTTTTCTCAAAATGTCTAAGAATGCTTACCAATGTCCACAGCTAGGTTTGAATTAGGTATACATTAAGTAATTGAACATTTGAAATAGCTGTTATAATTGTTAGCTGGGTCTCTCTTCTCAAAAGGCCAAAATAGGTGACAATGGCTAATAACTAAATATTTCATGCGAAAAAGAATATGCAGTCATAGTTACTGTTGCAAACTCATCAGACCAGCCAAGTCTAATTAAGTGTCAAGCTAGAGCTACAAAAAGGTTACGAGATTTCCCTCAAAAATGACAACTCAGCTACAGTGACACACAGACAATAAAACTACCTCAGGAGCAAGAGGAACATGACTCTTATGTAGGTCTGTGAGTAATGTTTTGAAAAAGATTGTTCTTGTCTTTTCAACATTATTGAAAATAAATGTTCTTATTTTTCTTAGTATATTATTTAAATTATAGCACAGTTGGAATATTCAACTTGTAGCCAAGAAAGAAATTTTTGTGGAACATTTCCTCCTTAAGTTGTCTTTAAAGCTGTTAATAATGTTTTAATTGTTTTTTCCTCCAAATCAAATTTAGGAGGCTCTCATAAGCCTTACCTGTTTCCATTTGTAATTATTTATGTTTCTAATTATCAGTATATCCTATTACTGAAAATCTTAATTATTATTAAATTCATCATTAAAAGATATTGTTTATTATTGTATATAAGCTATACAGGTAAAAGAAAAAGAGTAGTGTGTTACATAGGCAGAAATAAAGATTGGTGGGAAAGAATATTATTGGTGCATTAGCTTTCTAGATTTCAAAGTTTTCTTCATGCCACACTACATGAGAGAGAGCTTTCAAGTATCTGTAAAAGTTTTGCCTGAGTTAAAAGTCTAGGTTTTACCTAGCTTTAGTATGTACTATGTAAAGAGACTGTGCGTATCTCAAACATTATGTCCGACACTCAAGATATCAACATGTATTAAAGCAAAACTCTGATTCTTAAGAATAAAAAATGTAAAGATGACACAAACACATTTTCAATTCTGTTTATCATCCTGCACGCATACACCAACATTTTCCATAATTTCTTCTTTAATGCAACAATGACCTTTCTTTATTTGAGAAAGATCTCTCAAAAATAAAAGGCAATCAGTGCAGCCTTATCACATCCCATTATTTCTAGAAGCGGCTGCCCATCTTAAGTTAGAACAAGGATTCTTCTTATGCTTCTTCCATAGATCTCTGCCATTTTGGTTACATTCATTCTGAATAATATTGTTCTATTTTGAATTTAAAAACACAATGTTGTTTCAACTAAATTCCTGCCACATTACTTAGTATGTTAAGCAACAGAGCTGCACTAATACTTGCTGTAATAACAATGCAGAATTCATTCAAATTTTACTATTAGGAGATGTTAAACTCTTCAACAGTGGCATCTAATAACATTTTAATTTTTCATCCACCTCTTTTGAACTTTCCTCCATTCCTCCCCCTAAAAATGCTAGCAATCCCATATTGTTCCTAGAAATGTTCAGGATATATTTTATCTTGCTAAGGAAGTCCTCCGAATAATATGAATATGTACATGGAATATCTAAAACTGATTGGCAGGCTGTCACCTTTTCCTCAGCCAAGACAGCTATTTAGCGTTTTAATATATTCTCTTAAAAGTGCAAGAAAGAACGCAGAAGTTTAACACTGCCTTTAATCCAGTCACAGTTCAAATTTTCCTTCTTACTCAAGCAGTAGTGTCTGTTCTATGTGCTAATCAAACACTATTCAGCCAAGGGAATGAACTTCTAGACTTATTGAAAGAAATTACAAATAAATCTTCTGTTTGTTTCAGTAAGATTATTTTTTTCTTTTGGTCATTTTGGATTAGGCTTTTGGCACTGCTTTGTCATGCTATTACTTTCAATGGGAAGATGTGACAAAATCACTGGCATAATCTAGCACACTCCTGCTGATGATTTCAATGAAGGAATTCAGATTTGCACTTTCACATAGTAACAATTTTGCTGCCTTGTTAGAATACACTTTGCCTTCAAAAGCAGATAAGCTGTTAAGATATTTTTAATTTTTTCCTTTTAAAAAACATGCCTGGCAAAATCTTGGAGCAGATTCTCCTGGAAGGCATGCTAAATGAAAAACANATTACTTTCAATGGGAAGATGTGACAAAATCACTGGCATAATCTAGCACACTCCTGCTGATGATTTCAATGAAGGAATTCAGATTTGCACTTTCACATAGTAACAATTTTGCTGCCTTGTTAGAATACACTTTGCCTTCAAAAGCAGATAAGCTGTTAAGATATTTTTAATTTTTTCCTTTTAAAAAACATGCCTGGCAAAATCTTGGAGCAGATTCTCCTGGAAGGCATGCTAAGGCATATGAAAAACAACAAGGTGCTTGGTGGCAGCCAGCATGGCTTCACTTAAGGGAAATCCTGCCTGACCAATTTGGTGGCCTTCTACAGTGGGGCTATGGAACTGATGGACAGGGGTAGAGCAGGTGACATCATCTACCTGGACTTGTGCAAAGCGTTTGACACTGTCCCTTGTCTCTAAATTGGAGAGACATCAATTTGATAGATGGACCACTCAGTGGATAAAGAACTGGCTGGATGGCTGCATGCAAAGAGTTGTGGTCAATGGCTCAGTGTCCGGCTGGAAGTGGTGTCCCTCAGGGATGTGTGCTGGGACAGGTCTTGTTCAACATCTTTGTCACTGACATGGACAGTGGGATTGAGTGCGCCCTCAGCAAGTTTGCCGATGACACCAAGCTGTGTGGTTCGGTGGATACGCTGGAGGAAAGGAATGCCATCCAGAGGGACCTTGACACACTTGTGAGGTGGGCTGATGCCAACCTTACGAAGTTCAACCATGACAAGTGCAAGGTCCTACACCTGGGTGGGAGCAATCCCAGGCACAGCTGCAGGTTGGGCAGAGAAGAGATTCAGAGCAGCCCTGCAGAGAAGGGCTTGGGGGTGGTGGTCGATGAGAACATGAATATGAGCCAGCTGCAGTGTGTGCTTGCAGCCCAGAAAGCCAACTGTATCCTGGGCTGCATCAAAAGAAGCATGACCAGCAGGTCCAAGGAGGTGATCCTGCCCTTCTACTCCGCTCTCGTGAAACCTCACCTGGAGCACTGTGTGCAGTTCTGGTGTCCTCAACATAAAAAGCACATGGAGCTGTTGGATCAAGTCCAGAGGAGGCCACGAGGACAATCAGGGGACTGGAGCATCTCCCATATGAAGACAGGCTGAGAGAGTTGGGGCTGTTCAGCCTGGAGAAGAGAAGGCTGCGTGGACGCCTCCTAGCAGCCTTCCAGTATCTGAAGGGGGCCTATAGGAATGCTGGGGAGGGACTCTTCATTAGGTACTGTAGTGACATGACAAGGGATAATGGGTTCAAACTTAAACAGGAGAGGTTTAGATTGGATATAAGGAAGAAATTCTTTCCTGGTAGGGTGGTGAGGCACTGGAATGGGTTGGCCAGGGAGGTTGTGAGTGCTTCATCCATGCTGGTATTAAAGGCCAGATTGGATGAAGCCTTGTGTGACATGGTTTAGTGTGAGGTGTCCCTGGTTACGGCAGGGGGATTGGAACTAGATGATCTTAAGGTCCTTTCCAACCCTAACTATTCTATGATTCTAAATCACTTTGTTCGAATTTTTACTATTACAGCTGTATTCAAAATGTAGCCATTGCTACATAGTATTGAAAACAATCCTTCATCTCATAGTCTGAACTGAGGGATCAATGTATGCATCCTACAGTATATCCTGATTATCTGCTGAGATAAGATAAAGGCATCACCTCATCCTCACCACTCCTGCTGAAAAGGGCATCACTGTGCTTGAGCAGGACTGCTAACCCAGGCAGTCAGAGCCCTGATCCGAATGATCATAATCTAGTACAGTCAGAGCCCTGATCCGAATGATCATAATCTAGTACACCAAAGAGAGAGATTGAGTGAAGCGTTTAAAAACAGAGGAGTGAAAGGGGAGATAATGCACAGTGTTTATGCCCATACCTTGAATATGTTTATTTGCTTTCCTAAAACTTTTTTATTTTCAAAAAAAAGCACATGAGCTGATTTTGAGAAGCTTCCAGGAGAGGGTGGGCAATTTCTGAGTTAATGGGGACTGTATGAAAAGCTATATTAAACAGCGTCTAATAAAAGCCAAAGAAAATTTAGCTCTAAGTGTAAGGTTTGTGAATGACAAGATCCTTTTTGCAGGCTTGTCCTGGGTTCATCAGTAGCAGTCATTTTTATTCCTTCTTAGTAGCTGGTGCAGCACTGTGGTTTTTTTTTACTTTCAGCCTGTTATTAAACCCCAATGTTTTTAGTTACTGCTCAAATGTTTAGTCTGACCAAGGACTTTCTGAGCCTCATGCTCTGCCAGGAAGGAGGGGAAGCCGGGAGGAAGCAGAGACAGGACACCTGACCCAAACTAACCAAAGAGGTATTCCATACCACAGCACATTGTGCCTGGGATATAACTGGGAAGGTCCTGGAAGGGCACTCTCTTCTCAGTCGGGCTCGTTTCAGTGGGTGGTATCATATTCTGTTCCCTTGTTATTTCCCTTACCATTACTATTATTGATGGTAGCAGCAGTGATTTGTGTTATACCTTAGTTACTGGACTGCTCTTATCTCAACCTGTGCCAGTTACATTCTTTCGATTCTCCTCCCCATCCCTTTTTTTTTCTTTTTGGGGGGGAGGGGTGAAGGCAAGAAAGAGTGAGAGGAGAAAGAGAAACTGTGGCTGGCTTGCTGACAGGGCTTAAACCATGACAAGGCTGCATTACAACTTCTCTTTTTCCATACCTAAAGAGGGCATACAAGAAGGCTGGAAAGGTAGTTTTTATAAGGGCATGTAGTGATAGTACAAGAGGGAATGGCTTTAAACTGACAGAGGGGACATGTAGATTAGATATTTAAAAGAAATTCTTCATTATGAGGGTGGTGAGACACTGGCACAGGTTGCCCAGAGAAGCTGTGTCTGCCCCATCCCTGGCAGTGTTCAAGGCCAGGTTGAATAGGACTTGGAGCAACCTGGTCTAGTGAAGAGTGTCCCTGCCAGTGGCAGGGGTTGGAACTGGATGAGCTCTTAGGTCCCATTCAACCCAAACCGTTCTATAATTCTATATGCAAGTTTGATTTTACTATTGATGACATTTTTTAAATTTTGGGTTATCACTCACATGAATAGATTAAATTCTGGGAGCTCTGAATAATAGTTTGTACCCACATATATGTGAAGAGAACTTGCCTGTAAAATCACAACACTACACTAAAATAAATTTACTGTCTAAATGACTTTTCAGGCTTTGTTTGATGGAACTTTGTCAATTGACTCAAGGCTACATTGCTGGCCACATTGATACAGGTATTATGATGAAATAGAAATAAATTAGGAAGACAATAAGTTATTGCCATGGCAGTCATATTTCAAAGGTATTGCCTTGGAGGACAAAAAATAAATGTCCAGAATTTTCCAGTAATTTCTAAAACTCCAGTCATTAAAAAAAAAAAAAAATAGCTTCTAGATAATTATCCATCTCAGGTATTACAACAATCAAACTATAAATTTTCTGTAATGTTTATTATAATAAAAATATTTTCAGAACCACAGAGACAACCTATGAAACTCACTTGCAGAAAGTAATACCTTAAAAAAAAGACAAATATCTTTTCCGATTGTCTCTGTATGTCTCACTGGAGTGAAATTTTACTATTTTCAAAAGCCAATCTCCAGTTTAAAATCTGCATTTTGTTTTTTACGTAACAAATACAAAACCCTGGACACGTAGTGCATAATAACCTGAGAAAGTTGAATGGCATAAATCCCCAAAGAGAAATGCATTTTGAATAAAGTATCACTTCATGCACAAGTAAAAATCTCTAGAGTAAAAATTTTGCAATAAAATCAGCAAAACAATTTGGAAAGTTGAAGAAAAAACATCAAAACTTGACTATAGAAATATAACTATGTTGTTACAATGATCAAAATTCATCTTATATAAATGCTGTTTTGAGTAATGCATACTGGAAGTGATTTAAATATTAACATGCTATTAGTCTCCCCGAGTCAAAACAAGCATTCTGTAATGCTTTGTAAGCAATGTGAGCATCGTAAGTATCTGAATTAACTAAGCTGCAGCCAAAAGGTGGCCCTTGAAAATAATTTTCTGAAAGCACAAAGAGAAAGACTACAGCATAAAATAGAAAAAGTTGTATTGAATGCCAACATTTTCTAATGTATGATCAACAGATAACCATTGCATTTGCAAAAAATGATAGCATTTGCTATGCTATGGGAAGCAAGTATCATTGGGAAGTCTTGAAGAGACCTTCCTCTGATGTGCCACATTTTTCATCCACGCTTTTTTTTAACATCTAGGAATTACTATGGATCAAACTCCTTATTTCAAAATCCCATGACCGTTTTTAGAAAAAAACATACTTTTTATTACTTTAAGTGATTCTTATGGCTGTGAAACACTTATCAGTCATAAATAACTCATAAAGCTCTAAAAAGGCTTGGGTTGTTAGTTATACAAATTTGAATCCCAAATTTATGACCTACTTTGTCCCTATTATCTATTTACAGCAGACAAAAATCTCAATACAAAAGGGATTAATAACTTTGGAGGTTAGCAAAGGTGATCATATGTTGTACCATAGGTTCAATATTTATTTTAGAGAATTCAGCATTTACTCAGGAGCTCTGCAGAATAAATAAAAGGTTGGCTCCACTAATATCATACACTAGATGAGAAGGTTTTCATTGTTCTTCATTGCCACCTGTAGAGAAATTTCTCCAAGGTCATTACCAATAAACAAGAATTTATTCTAATAAACTTATTCTTAAGTATTCAGCAATATGGATATATTATAATATATGTGGATATTTCACAGAGAAGCTTGCTTCATTTTTATCTCACCTGAATACAGATGTAAGGGAAAGGCAATTATTTGTGAGAGAGGGAATACCAATGTCACTAATAAAGTTATCTTTGTTAAAAAAAAAAAAAA